>WNWK01033786.1:0-20898 GCA_009830355.1 Cherax destructor | reverse complement strand
CCAGTCGGTCAGGGTTAACAGAATTCATTCCTGTCCAGGTGGTAAAACAACAACAATAACTGGTTTGTTGGACAAAACTCCCGAACATTGTACACTTCATTCTCTCGTTTATTCACTTAATCTTGTTTACTCACCCCCACTCTACATTAAGACTGCCCTCACCACCACTGCCTCAACCACCACTGCCTCCCACCACCACTGCCCTCACCACCACTGCCTCTCATCACCACTGTCTCAACCACCACTAGTTTCCAGTCAGCCACGGAGGAACAGAATCAACTCTCAGGCTGGAACAGCAACAACACGGTTTGTTGGTGATGAGAGAGGCAGGAGAGTTTGGAGGAAGGACGTTTTCAATTTAATCCCGGTCTATCACAATTCATCATACATAAACAATAATAACATAGAAACATGATATATACTTCAGATGAATAAAATCATCATGTATGAGAGACTGGGTAGTTTTGTTGTTATGGGCCACTGCTGGTGGAGGCTGGCAGCAGCAGCAGGCCGCCACCAGCAGTGGCCCATATACCCAACAAAACAATACTACCGCCAGTTCTCTCATACATGATGACATCTTCTATTCATTCTAGAGTATATATTCATGTTTCTATGTTATTAATATTGTTTATTATGTCATATTAGATGAATTGTGATAGATAAATAAGCCGTAGAGTTTATATTAGTGTCGTATTGAAGAGCTATCTTGTCCTGCCTCCCAAACTCTCCTGCCTCTCTCATACACCAACAAACCAGTTGTTGTTGCTGTTTCCAGCCTGGACAGGATTGAATTCTGTTCATATAATTTATAAATAAGAAATATTTACACTTAAATTTATAAATAAATATTTACACTTTAATTTATAAATAAGAATATTCACACTTTAAAATAAGAAAGATTTACACTTACCTTGGAGGAGATGTTGGCAGACGGCAGCTCTAGTCTGTCCCTATATTCCTTAAACAAACAATGGAGGAGTTAGGTTTCGTGTCGTCATTTTTCTATCGATTAATGGCTTAACTTACTTGCTACACTGTTAATGCTACACTTTAATGCCGGCTAGTACTATAGCCTTTATCGACTCCACTTTGATACTTTGCTACGATTTCTTTTTTTAATTCTATGGTGTTCCTCACTTTCTTACCAAAGGACTGACACTAGGAGTTTTTGGGCCCGTGGTGGCTTATTTAGCAGTCACACACAATAATCAGGGCCAAAACAATGGATTGTTAAGAAATGTTTAGTATGAACCGCAGGATAATGTTCACTAACCAGAAACAATGCTACACTGCCTGAGAATGTGGGTGGGAGGCGGGCTTACGGGCTTTGTATGTGCGCTGGACACTGGACAGGTTCCGTACCATGAACGAAAACGGAGGTAATCACACGAAAACGGAGGTAAATTTTCCCCGAAAAAACTGCACAAAAACTGAAACACACGAAAACAGAGATACACGAAAACGGAGGGATGACTGTACAGGTATCCCTCAACTTTCGCGTTTTCTACTTTCGCGGGCTTCACACATTCGCGAATTCCCGGCCGCCAAATTCCCAGCCGCCAAATTATATTTAAGTTTCCCGCCACCTGAGCGTCCCTACTACCATCCCTCCGACACGGCAGCCAGCCCCCACACCACTCACTCACTGAGTGTTTTGTTTGTTCATTATTTGTTATTAAACTACAGTATAACATGTATGTAGTACTATATAGTACAATATTTTACTATGTTTTCATGCGTTTTATGATTGTTCATGGTTCAATAGGTTAAGGAAGCAGTAAGTAATGAATGTACTAAATAAAGGTTATCTATCTATTACATTTATTCCAAATTTATATCAGAAACATGATAAATACTTAGAACTGTAATAAAGATGCTAAAATGATAATATATGCCATAATATGTGAGTGGTAAGAGAGCAGGCACAGACCGCCACATGAGATGTTTACATCAGGTAAACATGCCTAAATCACTTTGTTATAAGAACAAATGCAAAAATAGCATTTATTATTCTTAGAATAAAATAATTTATAATAATTGATCTGAACACTTTAAATGTCATCAGTATTTGGTAGCTGACATTTAGAGCACTCCACAGCATTACTATTATTATTATTTCCTACAATATATTGTAGGGAAATAATAATAATAATAATTATTATTATTATTTTCTTACAATATATTGTAGGGAAATAATAATAATAATAATAATAATAATAATAATAATAATAATAATAATTGCTCTGGAGTGCTCTAAATGTCAGCTACCAAATACTGATAACATTTAAAGTGCTCCAGATCAATTATTATAAATTATTATTATTCTAAATACAATAAATGCTATTTTTGCATTTGTTCTTACGACAAGTGATTTAGGCATGTTTACCCTGATGTAAACATCTTATGTGGTGGCGGTCTGTGCCTGCTCTCTTACCCCTCATATAATATGGCATATATTATTCATTTCAGCATCTTTATTACAGTTCTAGGGTATTTATCATGTTTCTGATATCAATTTGGAATAAATGTAATAGATAGGTAACCTTTATTACTAATATTAGTGTAATTACACAACATTTTATTAGCACTAAGGCTAACATTCAACACCCATGACGACTCACCAGACACTGAATGTTACTGCGCCTCTCCTCCTCCAAAGCTCCTCCCACTTCTTAACGATGTTAGATGGTGAATTTAATGTATTTTCTGTAAGCTTAACTCTTTGTATGTGTATTTTACTTTTTATTGTTTTCTGTAATATATGAGTTATGCAAATTAAAATAAAGTTATGAAGTTGGAGTTTCATTTTTGTTCTAATGTATACATATTTAATTCAACATTTGGCATCATTACAAAGTGGGCGGAGCTACAGCAGAGGGAGAAGAAGCAGTGTCAGTAACTTGATTCCCCATGACACTTCACAACACTATAAATTACTTATTGTATAATTATACTATTACAGGCCTCCTCCACAGCCAGCTCATGTCAAAATAACATGTATATAGTACATTATTTTACGATGTTTATGTGTGTTTTATGATTGTTCATGGTTCAATAGGTTAAGGAAGCAGTATTGTATTATATTTCCCTACAATATATTGGGGCACCAAACATTCGCGATTTTTCAACATCCACGAGGCTCTTGATCCCCTAACCCTCGCGAATGTTGAGGGATCCCTGTATACTATAAGTAATTTTTCCTTTACATACATACCTTTGATAAAGTTTAATTAATAAATTATGCAAAATAAGTAAAGAATTATCACTTTTTCACTGATGGGAAGCATTTCATGGCCTCTCTTAATCTTTGAAGAACTGCCGGCTTCTCTACTTTTGCACTTTGGGGGCATTATTAAGCAAAATTAAGGGTTATTTTTGGGCTAAATTAAACCGTGGATAACTGAATCTACGGACATCGAATCCGTGGATATGTGGGTCCTACAGTAATATCATAACTTGAAGGATTACTATATACTTTTTTTTCAGATGTATGCTACTGTTTTTAAATACTATTTATACAGAACTTTGTGAATTTTGTTTATATTTTCAAATATTTATGAAAATGAATTTAAATATCTGATTTTATTTTTATCCCTTCAGTGACTTAAGCATTGTGATATCAACAAGCGCGTGTCCACTGGTTTTCCACCATTACATGCCAGAATGCTGTCCATGTGTGGGCTGCTGTGCCGCATGCTGCGGGGCTGGCGGCACAGCGAAGCTGTCATGCTTATGGCTAAGGCACTATCCCAGTCTCACTCGTCACTCTTGGTCCAAGACATAAAGACTTCTGATGCAGGTCAGAATTTAATGTTTTTCCTCATAATACAGCAGGATGACTTGTAATATATGTGTAACTATTTCACATTTATGAGACCAAAATAATTTGGAAATACAGTGGTACCCCGACTTACGATGGTCCCCAAACACACCCTTTTATGTAAGTTGATTTTTTTAAATGCTTTTGTAAGTGTAATTTTGGGGTCTAAAAGGACTAGTCTATTTTACATCATTTCTTATGGAGATAAATTCGTTTGGTAATGGCACTTGAACAGCATTCTGGAATGAAAATATCGTAAGTCGGGTACCACTGTACTGTATTATGTCTAGGTAGTAAGGTGCTGCTGATTACCCATACAGGTTTAGCACTTCCCTTGACTGTAATAATAATGGAGGTAGTAAGTTTGTAGACAGCAGTCATCCAGGGAGGTACTACCATCATGTCATGGGTGGAGAACTGAAATAGTTCCCATGTGGCAAGATTGCTGCTCTTTTCTTTGTCTCATGAACATAGAGTATAGTAAACCTTTGATATAATGCACTTCTGAGATAAGACAAAATCCACTGAGCAAATTGTACTTTATCTTATTTGTTTTCAATGTTTATGGGAGTACAGTGGACCCCCGAGTAACGAGCAAAATTCATTCCAGAAGCCTGCTCAAGTGCCATTACCGAACGAATTTACTCCCTTAAGAAATAATGTCAAGTAGGTTAGTCCATTTCAGACCCCCAAAAATACACTTAAAAAAGCACTTACAATATTATACTTACATAATTGTACGATTTCCGGTGTGCTCGTTACTCGGGGGTCCACTGTATATCTGTAAATTATGTGTACAATACTTATACAGTGGACCCTCTGTTAAAGGCCGTTCCGGTTAAAGGCCAACTCGGTTAGAGGCCGGTTTTTTGGCTCCCGGTTAGAGGCCGTATGGGATGCGTCCGTCCGCCGGCTGGGGCCGCTTATGCTTCAGCTTGCCTGTGTGTCTCTCTGCTCATTCATCCAAACATTTTGCTATAATCCATTGTTTTTGGTGGTTATTTATCAAGTGCAACTGCGAAATAAGTCACCATGGCCCCAAGGAAAGTTCTTAGTAAAGTTCCTTTGGTAAAGAAAGTGAGAAACATGATAGAATTCAAGGCAGGCAGGCATAGAGGCAAGGAGAGAAGAGGCATGCAGAGAGTGTAGCAGGCATGCAGGGAGTGTAGCAGGCATGCAGGGAGTGTGAGCAGGCATGCAGGAGTGCAGCAGGCATCGCAGGGAGTGAGCAGGCATGCAGGGAGTGTAGAGGCATGCAGGGAGTGTAGTTTGGGAGTGACTCTCATGCTGATCCTAGTGGCATTTAAAGACCACAGAGAGAGCTTGTACCCGAAGTCCTATGGAGGGGGATTACCTTTCCAAATGCTAACTCCTCCCTCTTTCCTCCTCCCTATCTTCCAGAAGTCAGCATTAGTCTTCAATAAAGGTATGTAATACTGATTTAATTGTTAATTTTTTTTTTTTTTTTAATATTTTTGTCTGGAACGGATTAATTGTATTTACATTAATTCTTATGGGGAATATTATTTCGGTTAAAGGCCATTTCGGTTTAAGGCCAAGCTTCTGGAACGGATTTCGGCCTTTAACCGAGGGTCCACTGTATTAGGTTTACATATAGTAGAATGTTTAGGTTCTTTTTTCTGCAATTTTTTAACATTCTTATGTAATTAAACTACAATCATAAGTCCAATAAGAAAGGCAGCTAATAACAGATGGTCAATTACAAAAGAATTACTACATATTTAAACTGAGTCATTGATTATCAATTTTGTGGAGTGATTGTATAGAGATGAAGATATAGCAAGTTACTTAGATTACAATACAAATAAAATGGAAGACTGGAAGAAGAACAGGAACAAAATTGGATGAAAGCTACAGTCAACTCTCCATTTTCGTGTTTAATCCGTTCCAGAGGGATCGACTAAAACTGAAATGGACGAAAACTGAAACCATTTTCCCCATAAGAAATAATGTAAATTCAATCCGTTCCAGACACCCAGAAGTATTAAAAAAAAATTTTTTTTTTACCTTAAAGATAGATTTACATGCACAAAAGAATGAACATTCAACATGAAACTTATCTTTATTGAAGACTGTTGTTGCTGGATAGAAGACAGGGAGAAGGGGAGAGGGAAGAGAGGCTATTGTTTGGAAGGGGAATCCCCTTCCATAAGGACTTTAGGTACCAAGTCCTTATCTGGGGTCACTTCCCTGCATGCCTGCTACACCTCCCTGTGTCTGACACTCCTGCCCACCTCCCTCCCTGCCTGCTACACTCCCTCCCTGCCTGCTACACTCCCTCCCTGCTCCCCTCTGCCTCCCTCCCTGCTTGCTACACTCCCTGCCACTCCCTCCTGCCTGCTACACTTCCCTGCCCCTCTGCCTGCTACACTCCCTCCTGCCTGCTACACTCCCTCCCTCCTGCTACACTCCCTCCCTGCCTGCTACACTCCCTCCCTGCCTGCTACACTCCCTCCCTGCCTGCTACACCCCCTTTGCATGCCTGCTTCACCTCTTAAATTCCATCGTGTTTCTCACTTTCTTTACCAAAGGACTAGTACTAGGAGCTTTTTTGGGCCCATGGTGGCTTATTTAGCAGTCATGCACAATATCAAGGGCCAAAACAATGATTGTTAAGAAATCTTTTGTATGAACTCGCAGGATAATGTTCACTCAACCAGAAACAATGCTACACTGCCTGAGAATGTGCGTGGGAGGTGGGTTTGCTGGCTTTGTATGTGCGCTGGGCACTGGACAGGTTCTGTACCATCAACGAAAACGGAGCCATTCCTCGAAAACAGAGCCAATATTTCCACGAAAAAGTGCCCGAAAACTGAAATCACCGATAACGGAGATACATGAAAACGGAGGGTTGACTGTACTTATGTTTGACATAGTGTATTGCTGTCTCAGTTACATCAAGGAGATGAGGTGTATTTTAAGAATAGCTCTGAATTGATTGGTAGATAAGAAACCTTTTGAGTCTTCAGGCCGAGAGTTCCAGATCTTGGGGCATTTTATGTGCATTGAGTTTTTACACAGGTTGAGTCAGACATGGAAAATTTCAAAGTTGTTTTTGTGTCTTTTGTTGTGCCTGTGTGTTCTGTTGCAACTGTGAAGGAAAAGTTTGAGAGACTATGAACGAAGTGCAGCATATATATGCAGTAAGGGTAATTTTTAGTACAGTGGACCCCAAGTATCGGCTACCCTGAGTATCAGCCAACTTGTTTCAGTTACTTTTTTCGGCCCAATTTTGGCCAGACTGTTGGCCGTTTCCCGCGAATATCGGCCCGCGTACCAGACCTGTCCGCCTGCCCGCTCTTGTGTCGTGAGCCAGTCTAGCTTTGTTTACCATTGAGTGAACATTACATTTCACAATAAATTCTGTGTTTAGTGCTTGTTTATTGATTGTGACTGTGAAATAAGTCACCATGGACCCAAAGAAACTTCATAGTGGCAGCCCTTTGGTAAAGAAAGTGACAAACACGATAGAATTGAAGAAATAAATTGTAGCAAAGTACCAAAGTGGAGGAGGAAGAGAGATTGGAGAATGTACCTTCTTCAGTGATTCAGTGATTCTACGATATGTACGATACTAAAGCAGCATGAGTCGATAAAGTCTATAGCACCAGCCAGCGATAAAGTGTAGCATTAACAGTGTAGCAAGTAAGTTAATCGATTAGAAAAATGACGACACGAAACTAAACTCCATTGTTGTTTGAAGTATATTGGGGCACTGGGACCAACGCTACCCTCTGCCACCATCTCTTCCAAGGCAAGTGTAGATTATTTCTTATTTATAAAGTGTAAATATTTATAATTTATAAATGAAAGTTTAAATATTTCTTATTTATAAATTACGTACATTTGTTACGGTGTGAATAGTGATGGTGGCTTCTGCTGCCAGGCCCAACACCACCACTATATGTATGGCTTATGGTCAGTGGCCCTTATAAACCCAACAACAATAACACTACTGCCAGTCCGCTCATAAATAATGATATTTTATTCATTCTAGAGTATATATCATGTTTCTATGTTATTAATATTGTTTTTATGTCATATTAGATGAATTGTGCTAGATAAATAAGCCATAGAGTTAATATTAGTGTCATGTTGAAGGACTATCTTGTCCTGCCTCCAAACAAACTTTCCTGCCTCTCTCTCGTATGCCAACAAGAGTCTTCAATAAAGGTAAAACTGATTTAAATGTTCATTTATCCATTAAAATTAGTGCTTTATATTATTTCTCATTGTTTTCTGTATGTAAAACTATAGTATTTATTCTTTAAAAAAATTAATTTCTTGTGAATATTTTTGGGTAGAAACAGATTAATTGTATTTACATTATTTCTTATGGGAAATATTAGTTTGACTTTCGGCCAGTTTGAGTTGAAGCCTAGCTCCTGGAACAGATTACGGCCGATACTCGGGGGCCCCACTGTATTGTGCTTTTGTTTATGAAAAAAATATTTTAATGTAAAAATTAATGATGTGCACATTAGCCTGGTTTTGTGTGTTCCACGAGTCATCATCACCACAACCCAACCACTGACCAGGCCTTTACATTGATGTCATCATCATTCAGGCTGTTCTTGCTAGAAGGATGCATTCCAGTGTGGGCACCACAGTCTTGGTTGATCAGGAACAAACTCGAGGAGCTAGGGTGTTATAAGAAAATAATCATGTTTGTACCTTACACAGAAGAAAATAAGAGTGTGAGGACACATGGTAGAGAAGCAAACCATAGTGAAGATGGATGATGTAAAGTAGGGCCTCGCTTTACGGCATTCCGCTAATACGAACATTTCAAATTATGACCAAAACTCGCTATACGGCTCCTCATGTCTTTCTAATACGGTCACCATACCCCACCTGGTTTGTTTACATTCTCTGTGAGCACCGTGTCTCCATTATGTTTGGAAACTTTCCAAAATTTTGAGTGTTTTAAAGTTATTTCATATTTTATATGTACATTAGACCATTATATTACACAGATTTATTTGCCATGTTTTGGTTATTGCACTATTGAAAAATTGTGGCACAATTTTATACAACAATTTGTAAAATTAACTTTACATGGTTCCGTTTGCGGGCGTAGAAAAAATTTCCCCAGCTCAAGCTGCCACCTTGATGTGGGTCGGGGGGGAGACCTCTCGCCATCCCATGCCACTCCCGCCACCACCATCCCAGCCTTCGTGAATACAGGTTCATTTCCATTCTGTCTTAGGAGCTAGCTGTGTTTGTGAATTATGTTGATCTTTAATTACCATATCTTGTATCTGCCAAGCAATCATGATATCGAGTAGGCATACCAGTGTTGCTGAAAGTAGCAAGAAAAGGTATAAGCTTTTAAAGTCTTAAAGTTAACAAAGAAAATAGAGATATTAGACAAGAGATAGCCTGTGGCCGTAATGAAGCGTCACTTTGTGAAATTAAAAAAAATGAGGTAAGTATATGAGTTTGTGTGATGAATAACTGACTGACTGACTTGATTGGACTGACTGGACTGGACTGACTGACTTAAATTTAGACTTTTTCACTGAAGAGGACTCTGAAATGATATCTAGAGCAGCTGATGCCTTACCATCAGTTGTATAATATACTGCAGGGCAAAATAGAACAGAAATCCATTACAGAATTTATGCACACAACAGTACAACCATCGACTTCAGTACCAGAACCTCTTCCATCCACCTCAGCCCAGTAGGGCCACAGCATAACTCTCCACTCTCTTCACAATCATCCACAAACACCAGCATCCACAATTTAAGTTAAAGAATAGTATTATTTCTGTTGCATTTGTAGTCTTAACCCTTTCAGGGTTTTGGCCGTACTAGTACGGCTTACGCGCTGGGGTTTTCCACGTACTAGTACGCATAAATTATAGCGGCTTCAAATTAAGTGGGAAAAGGCTGTTAGGCGTAGAGGTGAGAGAATGGGTCTGCATGTCATTGTGCGCAGTAGGAAAAAAATCAGGGAGCCAGTGGTGCATTGTGGGAATGCCATGTTAGTACACCTTGTCCACCATGCCTCACTGTAAGAAACTCCTCACTCCTCGGCGAATTTGAACACTTTTGTTCCCCAGTGACAGTTCTAACAGTGATGGGAGTGTCAGTGATGATGACTTTCAAGGTTTTGAGGAGGTTGTGACCGAAACTAATGACCATAATACCGGTAATATTGAGGAAAACCCAGACGACCCTCAGCCTTCAACCTCCGGTGCTGTGCCGTCTTGTTCACGTGATGTTGTATCAGAACGAAAGAGGAAACTCTTATTTACTAATATTCAGGACTCTGATGTGAGCAATGGTGATGATAGTGATAGTGAATATGAACTCCAAGCTCTTCAAAACAGTACCAGTAGCGAGAGTGGAGTGGAATATTCCCCAGTGAAGCGTCAGTATATACGACAGTATATGCGCTCTGGTAGCGTGCCATATGCTGTTCCAAGGGGAAGGAGTACATCTCGGAGTACATCCCGTGGGCGTACAACAGGAACAGATAGTGAAAATGAAGATGATAGTGTTGCAATTGGGATAAGAAATGTGCATACATCTGGTGGTAGTGGTGGTGGTGCCAGGCGCGAGGCACCAGCAGTGGACCATGCTGGCATCCACGCCGCTGACTCACCAGACCTACAACAAAGGCAACCCTCACCCCCACAACCACAACCTCCACTCCCACGACCTCCACTCCCACAACCCCCACAACCACCTGTCAATATCCAGTACCCACCAGCAGACCGCACATGGGATTGGCAGGAAGCTGACAATTTTATTCCCAATCCCCATCAGTTTGATGAAAGTCACAGTGGAATACGCCCATCTTGTCCACTTGGGAACAATGCCACTGAACTGGAATGTTTCGAGTTATTCTTTGACGAACCCCTGATGGAAATTATTGTCAGGGAAAGCAACACATACTACGAGTACACCATGGCAAACACAATACTTTCACCAAAATCACGCCTCCACAAGTGGAAAGAGACAACTGTGGCTGAGATGTATCTTTTCTTTGCCACAATAATCCTTATGCCACATGTGTATAAGCACAGTGTCTAATCATACTGGTCGACAGACCGCCTGATTGCAACACCAGGTTTCAGTGATATAATATCAGTGAATCGATTTGTGCTACTGTTGCGTATATTACACTTCTCAGACAAAACTAGGCCTGACAGAAACGACAGGTTATATAAGATTAGGAATGTGTTTCTGTATCTGAAAGAGAAATTTAATATGCATTTTTATCCCTTCAGGAAGCTTGTTATTGATGAGTCACTGATTCTGTTCAAAGGTAGACTGTCATTCAAGCAGTATATACCTAGCAAAAGAAAATGCTTTGGTATAAAGTTGTTTGTGCTTTGTGATTGCTACAGTGGTCTTGTATTGGATATTATTGTGTACACTGGAAATTATACATTGCAAGATACCAGGAAGTTATTGGGTATCTCTGGTGATGTAGTTAGAACAATGATGGAACCATATCTTGGTATTATATACTGATAACTGGTACACATGCCCCTCCCTCAGTGATTTTTTGCGAGTGAACTTGACAGATGTGTGCGGTACAGTGCGTGCAAATCGTAAGCATATACCTAGTTTCAATGCAGGCACTCGTAGAGGTCAGGTGCAGGTGTTTGCTGCCAATGACATTATGGCATTTTGGTGGCATGACAAACGAGATGTCACACTGTTGTCATCAATTCACCCTAACGAAATGGCAGACACTGGAAGGCTGAATAGAGAGACCAATGAACCCATTCTAAAACCTGCAGCTGTGATTGACTACACTCTCAATATGCGTTCAGTGGACAAATGTGACATGCAGATTGGATTTGCTGATTGTGTTCACAAGAGTTATAAGTGGTACATAAAACTCTCTTTTCACATTCTGGACATTTTCATGCTCAGTGCTTATAATATTTATAAGTTGAAGACCAGAAACAAACCACCATATGGCGAATTTTGTTTGTCTGTCATCAGACAAATAATATTCAAGTACCAAGGAGCAACACCTGCAATAGAAAACCGCTCACCAAGTTATCAACACCTACCCTCTCGTCTGAGGCCTGGTGAACACTTCATAACAAAACTGCCTGCTACTGCTTGCAAGAAAACGGCTCAGAAGAGGTGTTTTGTCTGTGCACATACAAAAAAACTCCCACAACAATGCAGAGACACTCGTTTTATGTGTGTGGAATGTAAAACACCACTGTACATGGAACCATGTTTCAGAGACTTCCACAGGCTGCAGAACTTCTAGAAACATGTCCAGTGACTCTATATATGTATATATATAATTGAACAATAGAAATAAACAATATTTGTTATTGTAAATATTTGTAAATACATTGTGTAAACAAAATAGAGATAACAAACTTTGTCAATATTGTGTAATAATTAGCGAGTGAATATTTGAAAAACAGCACTTATATTGGTCTCACAGGCAATAAAAGTTATTTGAAAAAAAAATTAAAATTGATAAGAAAACAACTTCAAGAAATAAAAAAAAACGATTACTGGCCAACCGGAAGTCACTGATGTTGCCGTCAGCAGTTCAATTTTGGTCAACTTCAATCCTCTATATCTCGGTGAGTATTGATCGCAAAAATGTATTTTTTAGCCTATTAGATTTAGAAAAAAAAACTATCATGTCATAAGAATTTTTTTTTTTTTAAATTCTACGACCCTGAGAACGAGATTCTGACAGGGCCCTGTGACCCTGAAAGCGTTAAGCAGTAAAAACAACATAATACATCATGACAATGAACTACAATTACATATTCACTTTTATTTTTGTAAGATCTGGAGGTCTAAAAAAAAGTTTTGTCTTTTTTGAGGTTCCCAGGAACGTAACCCTATTTTTCCAATAAGTTCTTCAGTTTATCTAACACACATTTACCTTACGCTGTGTTTTCAGGAACGCAACTTCGGTGTAATTTAACGGTCTACTGTACTCTGATAATTATACTTATGTATACCTGTACCTAAGTAAATTTACACACTGTGCTGACGTGCAGGTATGCATTAAAATCACTGAGAATGCCTTATTAGTCGTGAAGACACCATATTAAAGATAGATTTACATGCACAAATGAATGAACTAAATGTGACACTTACCTTTATTGAAGACGGATGTTGCTGGATGGAAGAGAGGGAGGAGGGGAGAGGGAAGAGACCCTAATTTTTGGAAGGGGATTCTCCCTCCAGAAGGACTCTAGGTACCAAGCCCTCACCTGGGTTCACTTCCCTTCTTTGTCTTTTACTGGAACTAGGACCAACTTCAGAGTCACTGCACACCTGGGGCACTAAATATCTGTCCAGAGAGCTCTGTGTCTGGCGTCTCTTTAAAATGTCCCTAAAATGGGAAAAGAGTTTATCATTGAACATGTTGATGAGACGGATTGCAACATCTTTGTCAGGGTGATGTTCCTCCACAAATAAATGCACCCTACTCCACATTGCACAAATCTCCTTAATCTCTGAAGAAGGCACCTTACATCTCTCTTCCTTCTTCATGGAAGCAATTTCCTCAGATCTGCTTTGATGGTGTTGCAGCTCAAGCTCTTGCAGCTCTTCAGTGGTTAGATCTTCATTGTGGTCCTCCACCAACTCTTCCACATCCTGGCTATTCACATCAAACCCCATGCAATTCCCCAATGCCACAATACTTTCCACAACTTCCATAGGCTTCTCAGGGCCAGCCCCAAACCCTTCAAAATCCCTCTCTTGGACAGAATCTGGCCACAACTTTCTCCAAGCAGAGTTCATCGTCCTAGAAGTCACTCCCTGCCAAGCTTTATCTATAAGGCCTATGCAATGGAAGATATTGAAGTGATCCTTCCAGAACTCTTTTAGGGTCAATTCAGAGTCATTGGTCACATTAAAGAACCTTTCAAACATTGCTTTGGTGTACAGTTTTTTGAGGTTTGCAATGACCTGCTGGTCCATGGGCTGGATGAGAGGAGTGGTGTTAGGAGGCAAGAACTTCACTGTTATAAATTTGAAATCCTTAGACATTTGGTCTTCCAAGTCTTGAGGATGAGCAGGAGCATTGTCCATTACCAGGAGGCACTTGAGCCCCAATTTACTGTCCAATAGATATTTCTTCACACTGGGGCCAAACACTTGATTAAACCATTCCAGGAAAATTTCCCTTGTGACCCATGCCTTAGGGTTAGACTTCCACATCACACACAATATACTCTTGTCAACCCTGTATTTCTTGAAAACACTGGGAGTTTCAGAGTGATGCACAGGTAATGGCTTCACTTTGAAATCCCCACTAGTGTTACCACACAACATGAGAGTTAGCCTGTCTTTCATAGGCTTGTGTCCTGGCATTGCCTTTTCCTCCTGCGTGATGTAGGTCCTCCTTGGCATTTTCTTCCAAAAGAGGCCAGTTTCGTCACAATTAAACGCTTGTTGGGGTTTGAAATTTTCAGCCTCTACATAACTTGCGCACAAATTTTTCAGCCCCTTGTTTATCTGAACTGGCACCCTCACCATGCCTTACAACACTGTGTATGCCACTTCTCTTCTTGAATTTTTCGAACCAGCCTTTGCTGGCCTTAAATTCATCAACATCATCACTGGTTCCAGGCATTTTCTTGACAAGATCGATATGCAACTGCCTTGCTTTTTCACAAATTAATGACTGCACAATACTATCACCCACTAGCAGTTTTTCATTTATCCACACCAACAACAATTTCTCTATATTTTCCATTGTTTGTGATCTCTGTTTCGTTATTGTATTCACCCCTTTCGCAACATTAGCTTCAGTGATTTCTTTTCTCTTAACCATAATGGAACCGATGGTTGTTGGGGCCTTCTTGTATATCCTGGCGGGCTCGGCAATACGTTGCACCACTATCATATTTTTCTATTATTTCTTTCTTCAGTTCTATGGTGTTCCTCACTTTCTTTACCAAAGAAATGGCACTAGAAGCTTTCTTTGGCCCATGGTAGCTTATTTAGTAGTCACACACAATAATCAAGGGCCAAAAGCAATGAATTGTTAGTTAATAAATGTTTTGTATGAACTCCTGGGATGAAGTTCACTCAAGCATAAACAATGCTACACTGCGTGACAATGTGTATGGGAGGTGCGTGGGTGGCAGTCTTGCAGCTTTGTATGTGCGGGGCACTGGTGGACAGGTTCCGTACCAAGTACGAAAACCTAGGTACAGTGGAGCCCCGGCTAATGAAAGGTTTAGATAACAAAAAAATTGCTTAACGAAAGCTTTTTTTGCTCGTATAGCGAAAAAAGCTCGGATAGCGAAAATATTAGACTTGTCTGCCTGCTCCGTGCCTGCGCAGGATGCAGGACTCCCGCCAGTGAAGCGTTGTTTACCATTGATATAAGATTACCTAGCGCGCTCTTTCAAACATTCACAATACATTTGGTGTCTTTTTTGGTGGTATACAGTGGACACTTGAAAATAGTCTCCCTTGAGAATCGGCGAATTTGAAAATCTTCCTCCTTTTTTTCGGCAAAAAATCGACTTGAAAATCATCCGTTAACTTGAAAAACGCTGGTCGTCTGAAACACGTCCGCGTGGCCTCCCGCCGCCTGGGGCACATAAACACGTTGAGCGTCAGTGTGCTATTGTTTACCAGCGAGTGACCACCACCCACGCCGCCACCTACGCATTCATACCATACATTTTGTCAATATTCCATTTGTTTTAGTGCTTGCAACTGCTAAATAAGCTACCATGGGCCCAAAGAAAGCTCCTAGTGCCAGCCCTGTGGCAAAGAAAGTGAGAAACAATAGAAGTTAAGAAAGAGATCATAGAAAATATGAAAGTGGTGTACGTGTGGCTGATCTTTCCAGGATGTATGGGAAGGCCCATTCAACCATCACTTCCATCTTGTTGAAGAAAAAGGAAATCAAGGAAGCTGATGTTGCGAAAGGGGTGAATATGCTATTGAAAATGAGATCGCAAAGAATTGAAGAAGTTGAGAAGTTGTTGCTTTTGTGGATCAGACAAAAAGAGTTAGCAGGAGATAGTGTTACACAGTCAATAATTTGTGAAAAGGCAAGGCAGTTGCATGACGATCTCATAAAGAAAAGTCCTGGAACGAGTGCTGATGTTGATGAATTAAAGTCCAGCAAAGGCTGGTTCGAAAATTTCAAGAAGTGAAGTGGCATACACAATGTTGTAAGGCATGGAGAGGCTGCAAGTTCTGACAAATGTGCGGCTGAAAAATTTGTTCATGAATTCAAGGGGTACATAGTCTGAACAATTCAAACCCCAACAAGTGTTCAATTGTGATGAAACAGGCCTCTTTTGAAAGAAAATGCCAAAGAGGACCTACATTACTCAGGAGGAAAAGGCACTGCGAGGACACAAGCCTATGAAAGACAGGCTAACTCTCATTTGTGTGGCAATGCTAGTGGTGATTTCAAAGTGAAGCGTTTACTTGTGTATCACTCTGAAAATTCCAGAGTGTTCAAGAAGTACAGTGTTGCCAAGGCTAATTTGTGTGTGTTTTGGAAGGCTAACAGTAAGGCATGGGCCACCAGGGAAATTATCCTTGATTGGTTCAATGAAGTGTTTGGCCCCAGTGTGAAGAAATACCTCCTGGAAAATAAATTGCCACTTAAGTGCCTCCTGGTAAAGGACAATGCTCCTGGTCATCCTCCAGACATGGAAGAGCAAATGGTGAAGGATTTAAAGTTCATCAAAGTGAAGTTCTTGCCCCCTAATTCCACTCCTCTACTCCAGCCCATGGACCAGCAGGTCATTTTAAACTTCAAAAAACTCTACACCAGAGCAATGTTTCAAAGGTGTTTTGACATAACCTCAGGCAGTACTTTGACCCTAAGAGAGTTCTGGAAAGATCACTTCAATATCATGCATTGCATATGCCTTATAGGTAAGGCTTGGCAGGAAGTGACTCCCAGGACAATGAACTCTGCTTGGAGACCACTGTGGCCAGATTGTGTTGAAAAAGAGGGATTTTGAAGGGTTTGGGGATGACTCTGACAGCCCTATGCCAGTTGTGGAAAAAATTGTGGAATTGGGGACGTCCATGGGGATGGAGGTTAGTGGTGAGGATGTGGAAGAGTTGCTGGTGGACCACGATGAAGAACTAACCACTGAAGAGCTGCAAGACCTTCAACTGCAAGAACAACAGACCAAAGCTCAGGAAAATGCTTCAGAGGAGGAGGAAGGGAGAAGGAAGAAGTTGCTTTCTTCAGAGATTAAGGAGATGTGTACAATGTGGACTAGAATGGAAAAAATTGTGGAGGAGCATCACCCTGACAAAGCTGTTGCAGGCCGTGTATGTGACATGTTCAATGACAATGTCTTGTCACATTTTAGGGACATTTTAAAGAACTGCCAGAAACAGACCTTTGTGGACAGTTATTTTGTAAGAAAGGCATTAAGTGACTCTCAACCTGGTCCTAGTGCCATTAAAAAACAAAGCAGGGAAGTACAGTAGCACGGTAGTTACGTTCCTGAAAACGTCGTGTTAGCTAAAATCGTGTTAGATAATTAAAAGATCTTATGGGAAAAATAGGGTTACGTTCCTGAGAGTCCCCAAAAAGCCAAACAAGTTTTTAGACCAACAGATCTTACAAATATAAAAGAGAATATGTAATTGTAGTTCATTATCGTGATGTATTATGTTGTTTTTACTGCTTAAGACTACAAATGTAACAGAAATAATAGTATTTACCTTAAATTGTGGGTGCTGATGTTTGTGGATGATTGTGAAGAGAGTGGAGAGTTATACTGTGGCCCTACTGGGCTGAGGTGGATAGTAGAGATTCTGGAACTGAAGTCGATGGTTGTACTGAGTGTCTCTAACTTTAATAAAGTCATTCAGTAAGTCAGTCAAGACATTCAGTAAGTCAGTCAAGACATTCATTAAGTCAGTCAAGACATTCAGTAAGTCAGTCAAGACATTCAGTAAGTCAGTCAAGTCATTCAGTAAGTCAGTCAAGTCATTCAGTAAGTCAGTCAAGTCATTCAGTAAGTCAGTCAAGTCATTCAGTAAGTCAGTCAAGTCATTCAGTAAGTCAGTCAAGTCATTCAGTAAGTCAGTCAAGTCATTCAGTAAGTCAGTCAAGACATTCAGTAAGTCAGTCAAGACATTCAGTAAGTCAGTCAGTCAAGACATTCAGTAAGTCAGTCAGTCAAAACATTCAGTAAGTCAGTCAGTCAAGACATTCAGTAAGTCAGTCAGTCAAGACATTCAGTAAGTCAGTCAGTCAAGACATTCAGTAAGTCAATCAGTCAAGACATTCAGTAAGTCAGTCAGTCAAGACATTCAGTAAGTCAGTCAGTCAAGACATTCAGTAAGTCAGTCAGTCAAGACATTCAGTAAGTCAGTCAGTCAAGACATTCAGTACGTCAGTCAGTCAAGACATTCAGTAAGTCAGTCAAGACATTCAGTAAGTCAGTCAAGACATTCAGTAAGTCAGTCAAGTCATTCAGTAAGTCAGTCAGTCAAGTCATTCAGTAAGTCAGTTAGTCAAGTCATTCAGTAAGTCAGTCAGTCAGTCAAGTCATTCAGTAAGTCAGTCAGTCAGTCAAGTCATTCAGTAAGTCAGTCAGTCAAGTCATTCAGTAAGTCAGTCAGTCAGTCAAGTCATTCAGTAAGTCAGTCAGTCAAGTCATTCAGTAAGTCAGTCAGTCAAGTCATTCAGTAAGTCAGTCAAGTCATTCAGTAAGTCAGTCAAGTCATTCAGTAAGTCAGTCAGTCAGTCAAGTCATTCAGTAAGTCAGTCAGTCAGTCAAGTCATTCAGTAAGTCAGTCAGTCAGTCAGTCAAGTCATTCATTAAGTCAGTCTTTCAGTCAAGTCATTCAGTAAGTCAGTCTTTCAGTCAAGTCATTCAGTAAGTCAGTCTTTCAGTCAAGTCATTCAGTAAGTCAGTCTTTCAGTCAAGTCATTCAGTAAGTCAGTCAGTCAGTCAAGTCATTCAGTAAGTCAGTCAGTCAGTCAAGTCATTCAGTAAGTCAGTCAGTCAGTCAAGTCATTCAGTAAGTCAGTCAGTCAGTCAAGTCATTCAGTAAGTCAGTCAGTCAGTCAAGTCATTCAGTAAGTCAGTCAGTCAAGTCATTCAGTCAGTCAGTAAGTCAAGTCATTCAGTCAGTCAGTTAGTCACACAAACTTATGTTTACATCTTTTTATGTGTACAAAGTAACACTTCATTACAGCCACACGTTATGTCTTGTCTAATATCTTTTTCTTCGTTAATTCTAAGACTTAATAAATGCTTAAACATTTTCTTGCCACTTTGAGCAACACTGGTATGCCTACTGGGTGACATGATTACTTGGCAGATACAAGATATAGTAATTTAAAGATCAAAACACAATTCACTCTCTTATTCTTGACAAACAGCTGGCTTGACGCGTATGGAATACGAATGCTGGGATGGTGGGGTGTTGTTGGGAGAGGGGTAGCATGGGAAGGCGGGTGGTCTCCCCAGCTGTTCCACAACATTAGCACCGGCCGCTTGAGGGAATGGTTGTTTTTTCTTCCTGCAAACTGTAAGTAAGTTTATTCAGGTATACACAGATACAGTTACAAAGATTATCATACATAGCAGCATATGTGTAGATAACCTAGGATAACCCAAACTTTGGGTTATCCTAGGTTCTCTAGGATAACACTTTGGGTTATCCTAGGTTCTCTACACATATGCTGCTATGTATGATAATCAATGTTACTATCTCTGTATACCTGAATAAACTTAGTTTGTGGGAAGGAAAAACAAATTCCCTTTCCTCAAAGCATGAGGATTCTTACAGCGGTAAATAACCATGGGCTTACACTTGAAATCACCTGATGCATTACCCAAAAGGAGCAAGGTGAAGCGTCCTTTGCTGTCTTGAAGCCTGGTGCACTTTTCTCTTGCTGACTGATATAAGTTCATGTTGGCATTTTCTTCCTGAAAACACTTGTCTCGTCAGCATTAAACACTTGTTGTGGCTCATAGCCACCCTTAGTAGGACCCCCCACTGACTCAATGGTTTAACCTACTGCAGGTGACCGCGGGCTCAAAATTTTTCCCCTCCAGCGAATCGCGTAATATAAGGTTTACGTCGTGTTAGATAAAAATGTGCCGCAATTCTTCAATCGCGTAATACCCAAAACGCGCAACATAAAGTCGTGCTAAATGAGGGTCTACTGTAACCCCAGAAAAGGACTTGGTACCTTAAGTGTTAATAGAAGGAGATTTCCCTTCCAAACACTAGCAACACCTCCACCACCTTCTCCCTTCCTTCCTTCTTCCACACATCAACAACTCTTCAATAAAGGTAAGTGTCAATATATTACTATTTTATACTATGTACAGTATATATCTCATTGTTTTGTGTGTAGATAAATGTACATTTAATGTGTAAAAAAATATTTTTTTACATACTTTTGGGTGTCTGGAACGGATTAATTTGATTTACATTATTTCTTATGGGGAAAATAGATTTGAAAATCGTCCATTTTGAAAATAGGTGGCCTCTCAGGAACGGATTAATCACGATTTTCAAGGGTCTACTGTATAGTGATTGTCACTGTGAAATAAGTCACCATGGGTCCAAAGAAGCTTCCTAGTGGCACCCCTGTGGTAAAGAGAGTGAGGAACACCATCGAACTGAAGAAGGAGATTGTTGAAAAATATGAGAGTGGCGTACGTTTGAATGATCTTGCCAGGATGTACAAGAAAAGTGCATCTACTATCGGCACTATCCTGGCAAAGAGAAATGAGATCAAGGAAGCTAATGTTGCACAAGGGGTTGATATGTTAACGAAACAAAGATCGAAAACAGAGGATGAGGTTGAGAAGTTACTGATGGTGTGGATCAATGAAAAACAGATAGCGGGTGATAGTATTTCCATGGCGATAATTTGTGAAAAGGCAAGGAAGTTGCAAGCAGATCTTGTCAAGACAATGCCTGCAACCAGTGGTGAGCGAGTGATTTTAAAGCCAGCAAAGGCTGGTTTGACAGGTTTAGAAACGTAGTGGCATACACAGTGTTGTGAGGCATGGTGAGGCAGCCAGCTCAGACAAACGTGCAGCTGAAAAATTTGTGAGTGAATTTAAGGGG
>WNWK01033785.1:0-20899 GCA_009830355.1 Cherax destructor | reverse complement strand
CATCCTCAAGGATATCTTCAGACTGTATGATCCTTCTGGCAATCCTGCGTAGGTACCCTGTTCCCACCTACCGACATTTGCCGCATGAATCACTCCATAGGCCTTGAAAACATCCCTCACATCTTCTTCATAAGCCTCAAATGGAATATTTCTAATCCTTATCCACTTGTATGTCACCGATACGTCCCTCAACCGCACATCCAATCCTTCCCTCACAACCATCCTCTTGTCTTGATAATCATCAACAGCTCTTTCATAGACACCACTCGACGAGAACTTCACAAACACTCTTGTTGCGCCATTAAGTGATATTCCATAAATATCTGAAGTGGCGAATCCATATTTATCACGTAGAATGGCAGGTAAGAGATCGTCTGCATTTGAAGGGTAAATGGCTCCAGCAAGCACCTCAATACACACTGTATTTACTCTCCTTATGTATGGCTCGGCCATTGCTGAGAAAATGAAGTTGTCAAAGCTGGCCACCAGAGGCGCCTGACAGCACACCCTCACACCACAGTGGTCGGGCAGCAACTGGGCTTCTGTGCAGGGGTTTGAATGGGCTTGCCTGAGCATATTTACCCCAATTAGGATATTTCTTTCAGTAACACGATCTCTGATGCTTGGAATATCAAGTTCTTTCTGCATATTTAAAATTTTGGCAGTACAAGGGCATCCTAAAATGATCCTCATTGCTTCGTTCTGCAGTTTTTCCAGCCCTCCAAGCTTCCAGTCAGACACAAGAGCAAGTAGTGGCGCAGCATAATCAACCAATGTTCTAATATAAGCAAGATACATCATTTTCACAATTTTAACATTAGCACCATACCTGGGATGAAACCCTGCCACAACTCTAAGTGCTCTCAGCCTTTCTTTGTATTGACGACAAAGTCTCGTTACAACAGGTCCAAGTAGTGGGACCTCAAAGCCTAGATACCTGTATCTGTTTACATATTCTAGAAGAGACCCATCATGCAACTGGATCTGGCGAACTGTGCCTCTCTGTCGAGGAGGACGCCTATTGAGTATCTTTGTTTTATCAGTAGAGATTATCAACCCTAGGTCCTGACACGAGGCTAGTACATGGTTAAGGATGTTTTGGGTGTTGGAGAATCGGTGGTGGAATCATTATATCATCAGCGAAACTGATCATATAATGATGGGGCTGGCAGTAGGCATAGATTAAGTAAGGCATTAATTAGAATATTGAATAGAGTGGGACTGAGCACACCTCCCTGTGTGGTTCCAAATTCAAAGTCTTTAGTTATACTTCTATGCCCCTGGAACAACACAGAAGACTTTCTGTTGGACAGGTAGCCTTTAATCCAGCGGAGAAGCCATCCTCCAACATCCATTCTGGCAAGTTCACTAATGATTACATGTCGATTGGCAACATCAAAAGCAGATTTAAGGTCAAGGAAGGTAGTGTATGAGCTGTCAGTGTGCAGAGTGAGAAAGGTGGCTATGCAATGGTGCACACTCCTTCCATGCATGAAACCATGCAACCGGGAGGACAAAAAATTTTTGATTCTGTACATGAGACGATTCAGAATCATCCTCTCAAATGTTTTACATAAGCAGCTAGTAAGAGATATTGGGCGAAATGAATTTTGTTGATTGGGCTTAGGAATGGGAATGATGAGGCTGTTGGTCCAAGATTTAGGGAGCTTCCCAGTTACATAGCTCATGTTGTATAATTCGAGTAAAGGACTGCCTGGTACTCGACACAGCAATCTTAGTATATTGTAGGTAATACCATCCTCACCAGGCGACGTGGAGTTGCCCTTAGTGCTGCATCAAGTTCAAAGTCAGTGAAAGGAATGTTACAGTCATCTTCCTTGCTGAGCATAAAACAAACAAGTCTCTCCCTTGCATCATATTTGTCATTTAATTTCGCCTGTGTGGTACTGGGAAGATTTTCATACCTTGATGTAACAGCCCAAGCACTGACTAGCTCATTCGCCCTATGTAAGGGATGAGGGTGCGCAATCCACAGTTGCCTCCAAGGTGTCGCAGTGTGTGGTTGTCTGCTCCACACCTAGCCCTCTGGTGGCGAAAACCGTCTTTACCCAACAGCATGGAGGGTAACCGGCGACGAGTTCATACAGTTTGTGTTGAACTACTACAGGGATCTTTATGGATCACAGCATAGACGTTCTTCTCCTACAAATTCTGCGGGACATATATAAGATTGCTAACCATGACATCTATGGTGTGTCCGTGAATGGTGCATCCCGGGTGTTTGTTAAGTTCACATCTTCTACGGTATATGAAGAGATCGTTCAACAGTATCAAGATCAACGATATCAAGTAACTCCCGATGTAGCAGTGTATTTACGAGATGTATCTCGTACTTATATGTATTTGAAAATACGTAATGTCCCGTTCGAAGCTGATGGGTATACTATCCGTAAAGCTTTTGAAAAATTTGGGACAATATACCAGACTACCGCTGGTGTGTGGGGCACTGGACCTTTTGAAGGTAAACCGGATGGGTCCTTTTCGGTGAAAATGTCCATCAAAATACCCATTCCATCTTATGTGCTCCTTGAAGTATTTCGTACACAAGTGTATGTGTATTATCCTGGACAAAGGAAGACGTGTCGTTTATGTGATGCGTATGGGCATATGGCATATCAATGTGACCGTCGGCGTCCTCGCCAACAGAGTGACAGCAGTGTGCCATCCAAAGCTCCTACGCGTGTTCCAGACACCGTCGTTGCTGAGAGTGCCTATATAGCAACGTCTCCAATGCCCTCCTACAACGAGTCTGATATTTCACCTGTCTTACCGTGTGTGACATTGCCCTGATGCGGTGGCATCATCAAATACTACTACTGTCTTGAGAGATGATGTTGAATTAGGCCTCCCGGTATCCTTTCCGGAATTAGATGGTGAAGTAGAGGAGTATCCAGCGCCACCATCCACCCCAGTTGCATCCGATGATAGCGTTGCAAGCCCTGTGTCAACGATTGTAACTCCTGACGGACCCACAGTGATAGTTACTAGTGTGGAAGTACACGGACATGAGCCCTCGCCTGCCCGCGCTGTAGTTGACGGGATTTCCCGGAAGCGGGCGGCAGGTACCTCAAGCAGTGATGATGAACCGACTCCAGGTCAACGTCCTGGGAAAAAGTCGTGGGCCGCGATTGCGGCTCAGGGCAGTGTAGAGTTTGAACGGAGGGAGAGTTTCTTGCCTGATGCTGTTCTGGACGGTGATGGTTTTGTAGACCAGAGCATAAATGTGTTGCGAGTGACTACGTGTGATATAAACCAGCAACCTTCCAGTGTCTAACCATTAATGTTAATGGGTTGCGGGCACCTCATCGGAAGGATGCCTTTGAACGGTGTTTAAGCCATTATAGTCCTGATGTCGTGTTAATTCAAGAACACAATTATCGAGATGTGAGTGACTTGAGAATACGAGGGTATGATGTTTATGGTGTGAATAGTCCGCGATTAAAAGGTGGTGTAGCAGTATTAATTCGAGAGGGCAGTCCTTTTCGGTTACGTCATTGGGAAGTTGCGTCTGATTGTAGGTTAGTGCGTGTTGATGGGTGGTGGGGAACGACAAGCGTGGGATTTATTAGTGTGTATGGGCCTGCGGCACATGATGCCAGTACGAAAAACCAGTTTTTTCAAGATACTCTTGTGTATCATTTCCGGTCACTACCTGTGGTGGCTGTTGTGGGTGGTGACTGTTGTGGGTGGTGACTGGAATTGTGTGACGCGAAAACGGGATGTCGAACCGCGGGGTAGTGGTTTTTATTCCCAGCTTTTGGGTGATATTTTGCAAGGAGTTGGTTTCCGCGATGTGGAGGTGACGTAGTTGGTGGAGTAGATTACACTTTTGTAAGACAGGGCTATGCAGCGCGAATCGATAGGATTTATGTTGCCCATGCAATTGATATACGGAGTGTCCGTACTTGTGATGAACATTTTACCGATCATCGTGCGGTGTTGGTACGTCTCTCTTAGACTGGGTTACCGCACATAACACCTCGGTTTTGGAAATTGAATGTTAGTATTTTAAAAGAGGAATATGTTCATGTACTGTTTGGTCAGATGTGGTCTCATCTATGGAACGAAGGTGTAGGCGTTGTAGATATTCTAGAGTGGTGGGACTTAAGAGGTAAACCTGGTATTAAATCTTTTTTTCGGGTGGTGAGTAAAGACGCGAGACAGTTACGTTATTGGAAGTTACATTATTTATGACAACAATTGCATGCATGTTACGAGCCACGTGCAGAGTACCCAGTAGATACCATTGCTGGAATGAAAGAGGAAATATCAGAGCTACAAAATCAGTTGTTCCACGGGGCGCGCATTGTGGCTGGTATTGATGAAGTACTTTGGGGTGATCGGCCATCAGCATATGTCTTACGTGAACAACATCAACGCCGCCGGGCTTTAAATATCATGAGTTTCACGGTACGCAATGGAGTTGAGTCCTTCCCGACGGGTACGACAATAACGAATACCGATTGTATGAGTCTTTACGCTGATATTGTGTACCGTAATAAGTTTAGTGGTTGTCGAGATCGTTCGGTTGCCATGGACGTTGTTCGTTCATGGATATCTTGCCAGTTAACGACGGATGAACAACTGTGTGCTATTGGGCCTATTGGAGCTGATGAGATACGATCTACCCTTCAGGATATGAAAACAGGAAAATCGCCGGGGTCGGACGGATTACCATGTGAATTTTATTTGGAATTCTGGGGCGAGCTTCGTGGATTTTTAATACGGTTATTGAATACCATGAAAAATAAGGGTAGATTAAACAGGTCTCAACGGGAAGGAATAGTAGTTCTTGTCCCAAAGAAAACCGAAAGTATTGACATCCATGATTACAGGGCGATTACTCTGTTAAATACGGATTATAAATTACAGTGGACCCTCGCTATTCGAACACTCCAAAACTCACCCTCATTCCAGAATGTTGTTCAAGTGCTGTTACCAAACGAATTTATTCCCATAAGGAATGATGTAAATTAGATGAGTCCATTTCAGACCCCCAAAAATACACTTATAAAAGCACTTAAAAAAATAAACTTACATAAAAGGGTAAGTTTTGGAGTGTTCGAATACCGAGGGTCCACTGTATATGCAAAAATTTTGTGTAATCGCATTAAACCTCTCCTAGGGAAGGTTTTACATCTGAGTCAGGCTGGGATTCCAGGGCGATCGATGTCTTTGGGACAAAAAGTAATTTGTGATTTTGTTCGTGATCATCAAAGTGGAATGGGGGAGGGGGGAGGGATTTTGGCTATAGACTGGAAGGCTGCATTCGATAACGTAGATCATCTGGTGTTGAAAACGATACTGGAGCTGCAGGGTTTTGCACGTCCAGTTGTCAGATGGGTAATGTCATTATACGATGACGCGGTTTTACGTGTCCAGGTAAATGGGATGCTGGGTAAGTCTGTGTCTTTGCAGCATGGGATTCGCCAGGGGTGTCCGTTATCGTCCATTCTGTTTGCCCTATATCAAGATCCATTATATTGGGCAATGGTGAATGGGTGTGGGCAACATCCATGTACTGGGCAGTGTGGTAGGACCATTCATATCGTTGGCTATGTAGATGATACGACACTCATGATCTCCGATGTCGGTAGTTTGTCTACCGTTGATCGTCTTTTGAACATTTTCAGTGAAGCTACTGGTATGTCATGTAATAAAGATAAGTCTGGGCTTTTACTTTTAGGATCTTGGCAACGGGGTCCTCTGTCCGTGGAAAGCCCCTGGGCTGTGCGTGATTCTTTAAAAATATGTGGGATAATTCATGCGTCTAGTACAAATGAGGGGCGCGTTCTCAACTCTCAGATGGTGGTTGATAGTGTTATCCGACGTGTAGGAATGTTGAGGTTACATGGATTAACACTCCATCAACGGGTTTTGGTTACTAATTCCATCCTATATGCTAAGGTATGGCACGCGTGTGTGTTTTTCTGTTGTGCCCGAGGGATGAGACACGTTTGTTAGTTCGCGTCTTTAGGTTTATCTGGGGAAGTCGTTGTTGTTGGTTACTCCGCAGTGTGCTTAGTTTAAGTGTTCGCAAGGGAGGTTTGGGGTTAATAGATTTTCATGGTTTCAGTTTAGCCCTTTTTGTTAAACATACATATGTGCAATACCTGCACGTTGCGAGCCATCCAGTTAGTGAGACGTCCCAATACCTGAGCGAGTGTGTCACAGGACGTGATCGTCATAGATGTGTAGATATATTGCGTGTACTTACTGTACTTCCAACGCATGTTAGCTCAGGTGACTGTAGAAGATGACGTGCCACTGGTCTGTGGTCAGTTTCCGTTGTATGCTTGGGCGGAGATTTGGAACCGGTTGGTTGATCTTCCTTTGCGACCCATAGTCCGTGATACAATGTATAAATTCTTTCATAACATCTTGCCGTCGGGTTCGGTTCTGTGTACGCGGCAGGTACGTGATTTGCCGTCTTGTAAAGATTGTGGGTATGAAGAAACAGTGTTTCATGCGATTTATTTTTGTGAACGTTTAGAGGGCGTACGAGTTTGGTTTGGTAGAGTTATTAGGTGGGTGGGTGGAGGGGGGTTGTCAACTTTACGTGTCCTTAGTCTAGACGTGGGGGGGGTGCCGGATGGTGTCGCACGGGCCCTGGGAGTATTAGTTTCGGATTTCGTTCATATGTCATGGGTACTCAGGACAGTGGGACCAATTGAGCGCGTTCATGGTATTATCGCGGTTATGTTTCGGACAAAGTGTAGGAATCGTCTGTTGTTTGGGAATCGTTGGGAGAGCAGTTTCCCGTATACGTACCGTAACTTCCGTGTGGCAGATTTATGGCATTTGTACGACGTCAAAACGTAAAGGACTGGCCTGTCGTGTGTAATCGTGTGTTTTGCGTCTTGTGAGAGAATGGCGAGAGTGGTTGTGATTAGGGAGGGGGGTATTTGAATGACTGATACATTTGTGGCCGGCTACTAAGTCGATTGCCGTCTCCACAGTCATAATATAGATACCCATTTGAAACGCTTGTGCGGTGGGTAACTATATTTGTGCAGGTATATTTTATTCCGTGTTTCTTCATGTCCCATGTATGTGTTGTCTAAAGTGTCATTCTTGTGAAAAGTAGTATAGAATTTCAACATAGTCTGTGAAATGATGTGTCTGCGTGCGTGACTGATATTTTTAGTGTGGCTGTTAGGAGTTTTACTTTGTTTTTGTTGTAAGGGTTACTTCTGTTACTTCTGTCACTTCTGTCAGAGTCCGGACAGGGACTCGGTAGCTGTGTTTCAGTACCATGGTAATGTCAGTTTTTGTAGTCTAAAGTTTAACTAGTATTAGACATACGTGTGGACCTACCTTAACTCAAGTGGTATATGTATTGTTATAATTTTTTGTGGGCGGATGTGGTTTTATAGGTTCATGAAGTTTGTATCAATTTACTCATTGATTTATTTATAAGTTAATTACCAGTGTGTTTTGAGCCATTATCTTGTTCTTGTCAAGACTTGTCCTTCTTATATATGTATATCAGTATTGTAATGTTTTTTTTTCCTAATAAAAAAAAAAAAAATTCTGTTACCCTTAATTCTATTTATGTCCCTCCATGCTCGGCTAAGTGGGGTGTGAGCATTGAGACCATTGACAATTTTTCCCAGTCAGTTTGCCGCAGCTCTGTCATACGCTCTCTGGCAGCAGCAAGGGCAGTTTGAAAGAGCTTCAGCATTCCAGGTTTACGATGTTTTCTATAGGTTAGGCCTAGTCTGCGAGCAGTATGTTTCAGTGTTCGAAGTTTAAGATCATTGTAATAAGTATGGTTATTATAGGAGGTATGATTATTATGGAAATTGGTTGGGTTAACAATTCCAGGAGGTTTTTGAGGTGGCTCTAAGTAGTTCTGAATACTGCTCACAAGGTCATTGTTAAAGGTCTCAACAGAGGAACACTCATAGGAATTATACCAGTCAGTCACATGTGCAACGAAGTCCTCATGTTGATCAGGGGGAACATTAAAACGTTTCCGTTTGAATATTCCACCAGGAAGGATAGTATTACCTATATCTAGTGAGGTTAGCCTTGGGAAATGGTCTGATGATATATCTGATACAATGGTAGACTCACAGCTGGCAGAAGTAATGTTGAAGCCAAGACACAGATCAAGGATGCCTCCATAGATATGTGTGGGTTCAAGGTCACCTACAATTTGCACATTATCATGACTATTTAACAGTGACAACAGTTGGTTACCATTACGATTACCAAACTGTGAGCTTCCAATGCTTTTGTGTCTTGCATTATAATCTCCAATGATAAGAGTAGGCTCAGACTAGCAAAAGTTGGAAGCTCCAAGTAATTGAACTTATCAGCAGGAGCATACAAATTAAATATGTTGAGAGCAGAGTTCCCAATATAAATCCTAACATAATGGTATGGCAGTCCCTCTGTTTTCTTATGTGTGAGAAGTTGATGGTGAAGTGATTTTTTAATATATAGAACACAAGAGTTTTTTTTTTATTATTTTATTTAAAACACACATATATATATATATATATATATATATATATATATATATATATATATATATATATATATATATATATATATATATATATATATATATATATATATATATATATATATATATATATATATACAGAGCATAAAAATATAATGTCTGTAAGGCATGATATTGATACATTTATGGAAACAACAACATTCCCAGACTACTTTATCAATACTACATACAAATTGAACCGTAGGACTGAGGTCTACAACACGTAAGTCTTCATATTTTATTACTGTACAATATCTCCTTCTGTTCCTCTCCTATGCTATTGACCCTTTGACATACATTATTATTTTCACAACAAAGTATATACACCCAAGGTGTAAATATGTCATCCCTAGGTGTTATTACTCAACACCTCCGCTCTGAGTTTACTCTGGTCCCTCCTCTGCATTATGCTATGCATTAATCACTTACAACAACTTTTAAATGTGATTTTGCCCCAAACTAATAAGACTACAGTTTATACAACAAAATTCTTCCTTTCATCTTCAATACTTCAACAACATGAATATATTCCCTTATAACATACATTTATGTACTTCTGCAGTACCCTTATAATTTATCACCACTCGTCCTCCCAAAGTCATTCCCTGATGTACATACAACATAAGAACATAAGAAAGAAGGAACACTGCAGCAGGCCTACTGGCCCATGCGAGGCAGGTCCAAATTGATACCCACAAGGTATTGCTGTCCACTTTCTCCACTACATTTTGTATGCTTTATATTTATACATAAAACTGTATATATCTCAACCACATTTTTTTAGGACACTCGACATATATGTTAATCCATTGTTCTTTATAAAGTAATTCTTATATGATATGACTTGACATCATCTGTGAAAGTAACACCAATCATCTTCCATACCTACATGATTTTTTCAGCAAGATGGCGACTGGAGGAAGGAGGAGGGTCAACACCGTGTGTGTTGAAGTGTTGCGAGGAGCAGTGTACCCGGATAATTCGAATGTTTTATTGCCTGCGATTATCCGTGATGCTTATGGCATTGGAATTGAGGAATTACGAGGCATAGCGCTGAATGGGGCGCACAGAATTTTCATCAAGTTTGCTACGACAGCGGCATATGAGAGGATTGTGGACAGCTTCCAGGACAAACTGATGGTGATCAACGCTGGCCTGGAGGTACGCTTGAGAGATGTATCAAGATATTATACCTATATTCGAGTCCGCAACGTGCCATTTGAAGTTTTGGATGAGGATATTCGAGCAGCGTTTCAACAATTTGGAGTGGTGCATACGGCTGTGATGGGCAAATGGACCGACGGAATTTACGCAGGATTACAGGAAGGGTCATATTCCCTTAAAATGACTCTCCGACGGCCTATACCTTCGTATGTTGTCCTTGATGATTTTAGGACTCAAGTCTACGTCACATACGCCGGTCAACAACGAACCTGCAGACTATGTGGGGCGTATGATCATGTTGCAGCTGCTTGTGGGAGGAGGACAGACCGTCGTCAGGAAGAACGCATGGATGACAAGGTGGTTGACAGGACAGAGAGTGTAGTGCCAGTACCACCAAGTGTGGGACAGAGTAAACGGTGGAGTGATGAGGTGGACGAGACGGGCGTCACCTGTGAGACACTGCCTGAAGGCTCGGGTGCAGAAAAGCCAGAGGGGGGGAATGCTTCTGTGGATGGGGAGATTTTGAAGGGGGACTTGCCCCATATTTTGCAAGATGCCCTCAGAGACTTTCTTGGCTCACCTGGAGAAGAGTCCCCTTTAGAGCCTGGAGTTGGGCATGTGGAGTCTGTGGAGTTGCCTGGGGAGGGTGGGATTACATCACATGCCGGGAATCTAACCTGGTGGTGCAGGATGTGGTGGCTGTGGTTCATAGGCAGGACGAACAGTTGGAAAATGTGGCTATGGATTACAGTAGTGATTCACGTAAAGGCCTGTGGGTGGGTCCGATGAGGACGTGATCACACCGCGCAGAACGTTTGTACAAAGTCATGGGTAGATGCTGCCCGCAAGGGTAAGGGTGGGGTGTCAGGAAGAGAAGGGCTTAAACGTGGTCAGGGTGTGAAGGCGAAGGAAGGAGGAGCGCCAAAAGTCCAGAGGTATCGAGGAAAACCCCCTATGTTGTCTTCAGAAGTCTCACTATAAATGTTAACGGCCTTCGGGCCGAGGTGAAACGACGGTGGCTTGAGGTGACTATGCGACGTTATCAGGTAGATATTTGTTTTGTACAAGAACATAATTTCAGGTGTGCGAGGGAATTGTGTTTGAATGGGTACAGAGTGTATGCAGGTGATTCAGGGAAATTAAAGGGAGGGGCTGCTGTGGTCATGCGCGAGGTCAGTCCTTTTAAGTTATTAGCGTGGGAGACAGGTGAGGAGGGTAGGGTGGTGAGGGTGGACGGGGTGTGGGGTGACGTGCGCGTGAGTTTTATAAGTGTGTATATGCCGGCGGATCTCTGCAGGAGTACTAAGGAACGTTTTGTAAAGGATGTTTTGCTGTATCATTTGAGAGGACTGCCTGAGATAACCATTATAGGAGGAGACTGGAACTGTGTCATACGGGGTAAGGATGTAGAGCCCAGGGGAGCGGGCTGTGTCCTGGGAGTGCTGAGGGAGGTATTAGGAGCAGCCGGGATGATGGATGTAGTTAGAGGAGGAGGATGGTGTGTGGAGCACACTTTCGTGAGGCGGGGATATCAGGCGCGCCTAGATAGGATTTATGTAACTAAGGAGATACAGGTTGGTAGGGTAGAAGCTATGGACGTGGGATATTCTGATCATAGGGGTGTGTTGGCAGATATTAGCTGGGAAGGAATGATTAAAAGGTATGACAGCTACTGGAAATTGAATATAAGTTTACTGCAGGGAGTTGGTGAGGGAGAAAGTTTTGCTGCATGGTGGCAGGGGCAATGGGAGAGAGGTCAGAATGCGGGAGACTTACTGAGTTGGTGGGAAATGTGGGCAAAGATGTGTATTAGGAAGTATTATACAAAAATGGGCAGGGAAGAGAATTGGGGGAAATTCGGATTACAGAGGTACTTGGAGGGTCAACTGGAGGATTGTTACAAAAGGGGCGGAAATTCTAGGATGGATGAGATGGGTATTCTGAAAGAGCGTCTGAGAGAACTGCAGAATGAGCGATTTAATGCCACACGCGTGAGAGGAGGACTAGAGGAGGTCTTGTGGGGTGACAGGCCATCGGCCTGTGTTCTCCAAAGGTTTAAGAAGAGGCAGAGGGACACAACTATGATGATGTTGGAGGTCTGTCGCGAGTTGGGGGGGTATAGGGAAGGACAATTGCTCCGAACTACTGAGGAAATAAGTAACTATGTAGATCACTGGGTAAACGAGTACTTGCAGGAGGAAGAGGGAGGGGAGAGGGACAGGACAGTAGTAGGGGAAGGGATTAGGTCTATTGTTAGTAAGGACGACAGGAAAGAAATGGAGGGAGAGATTAGTGAGGAAGAGGTATGGGAGGCAGTGCAGGGTTTGAGCAAAGGGAAGGCACCTGGATTGGATGGTCTCCCTAATGATTTCTATCTGCATAATTGGGAGCCCCTAAGGGATTGTTTAGTTAAAGTATTCAATTGTATGAAGAATGGGAGGGTATTGGGTAGCATGCAGAACACTGGGGTTGTGGTTTTGGTGAAGAAAAAAGAGGAATGTAGGACGATGAAGGATTATAGATTTATAACATTAATGTGTGCGGATTATAAGATTTTCGCAAAGGTACTAGGTAATAGGCTTAAGAAGGTGGTGGGAATGGTCTTACATAAGGGACAATGCGGAATCCCAGGTAGAAGCATGGGTGTGGGTCATGGTCAAATTAGGGATTTTATTGAGAGTGGTGAAGGAGGGGGGGTGTTGAGTATCGATTGGAGTGCGGCTTATGATAGTGTTGACAGGAGTATTTTGTATGATATCATGAGGAGGCAGGGTTTTGGGAATGAATTAGTAGGGTGGGTAGAGACTCTGTATGCGAGAGCCAAGGTTCGGATACAGATAAATGGTAAAATTGGAATGGAGGTGCCTATGGATAAGGGTTTAAGACAGGGCTGCCCCTTGTCCCAGGTATTGTTTGCTTGCATGCAAGACCCCTTTTATCGTTTAGTTTCAGGAGGAAGGGCTGAGGGGACGGAAGGGGATATAGGGATAGTTGGATATGTGGATGATACTACTGTACTAGTGCGGGATGTAGAAGAGTTAGTGAATGTGGGGCGTTTTGTAGAGATTTTTGGGAAGGCTACTGGGATGAAAGTAAACTATGCGAAATCTAAATTGTTGGAGGTAGGTAGGTGGGTAGGGGGAAGGCTTGGCGAGGGCAGGGGGTGGGCAATAGTGGAACAGGTGAAGATTTGTGGGGTGGTGTACCGGGCAGACCCGGTGGAGGCCCGGGCGGTTAATGCAGAGGTGGTAGTAAGGGAGGCTATTAAGCGTATGGGTGGATGGCAGCCTGGGGACGTCACATTGCATCAGAGGGTGGTGATCGTTAATTCATTAGTGTTTAGTAAACTGTGGCATGTGGCGGCGGTGTTCCCCATTATTTTTGAGGATGTGAAGGAATTGCAGAGAAGGGCATTACGTTATATATGGGGTTATGGGAGGGCGTGGTTAAGTAAGGAAGTGGTAATGACGAGGGTACGTCAAGGAGGTTTGGGGCTCATCCCGTTAGCAAGGCGTCTGCAGTGTGTTTACATTAAGCATCGATACCTCAGGGTGGGTGGGGTGCGTGGGAGGAGAGTGGGATTGGTTATGGAAGATGTCAGAAGGTGGTGGAAGGGGAATGATCTGAGGGAGTGTGAAGGAATGTTGAGGAGAATCATGGTGGTTAATGAGCCGAGGAGGATCACTGCGAGTCTCCTGGGCAGGGAGGGGTGATGGGGAGGTGCTGCATGGGGCAGCGATATACCCTGTGTATGATTGGATGGGTATATGGAAGGGATTAAGAAAGTTGTGGCTCAAACCCAGAGTACGTGAAGTTGTGTATAGGTTTTTAATGGGGATCGTTGCATCGAAGGCAATTTTGTTCCGTATGGGGATAGGGGAGGGAGGGCAGTGTGATAGGTGCGGGGAGGAGGATACAGCGTATCATGCGGTGTATTTTTGTCCTTTATTGAAAGTTGTGCGTGAATGGTTTGGGAAGGTGTTACGCAGTGTGGGGGGGAGAGGGCTTTCAACATTACGGGCCTTGAGCTTTGATGTGGGAAGGGTGGGAGGGAGGTGAGACGGGCGGTATTGTACCTAGTGGCAGACTACTTGTATGTGTCATGGGGAATGAGGGGGGTGTCGGGGGAGTGTAGAGTCAAGGCTTTGGCTGCTGTGTTTTATAGGACAAAATGTAGAAATAGGGATCTTTATGGTCGGAGGTGGGATTCAGCTTTTTCTGTGGGTTATAGGGAGTTGGCGGTGGGTAGTTTACTAGAGCTGTGAGGGAGCGTTTAAAAGGACTGGCCGGCGACAGGGAGGGGGGTATACATAGTGGGGAAAGGCGGATGAATGAAGGGGAGGGGTGGGTGGGTGACGTTGGACTCAGCGGGCATATGACACATGACTGGAATGTGCGATGTGTGTGGTATGACGGGAGACGGGGTGGGAGGGAACCCCTATGGAGTAAAGGTGTCAGGGGTAACCATAGTGGCTTTTCTTCATAACCTACTGGACTGGTGATGTATAGTTATAGGTGTAGAAAGTTCCCTTTAAGCTGTGCTTATATGGGGTTCTTATTTTTTTTCACATACTTGGGTATGAACTGTTTTCCAACATGTTGTATGTAACTTAAGGTTTCCTGAGATGGGTTTCTCATGTTCCATTTTTGTGCCTTACTGTTGTGGAAGGGCTAGTTTTGTGCCTTACTGTTGTGGAAGGCAGTTTTGGGTAGATTTTGTGTTGTAAACTGTCTACCTTTGTTAATTGTGTTTGTGTAAATATTAATTTGCTTATTGTGCAGGCTGATCTATCCTTATATACATAATCTACTTTTTCGGAATGACATCATTCCTTTACCTGTGTTTTTATATTGTATAAAAAAGTTTTCAGTTTTGGAGATGAGTCATATGTTGTGTGCTATTACGTTATTATACACTGGTGAATATGTATGTTTTTGCTTACTGTGTAACTTAATTATTGATGTTAATGATCAACAGTGTGTGTAGTTTTGTAGGGGTTGCGCTGTTAGTATAATTATTATATTGTTACAATTGATGTGTTTATATTGTCTTCTAATTTTGTAATGTAATAAAGTTCATTGGGTCGTTGTCTGTACTTTACAGACGTGTGAATAATAAGCACTTGGGTGATGACTATATTTAGTATATTTTGTTATACTGTCATTTACGTCATTTAGTGGCTGTTTGTGACTTATGTCCTTCGGGATTATGTACATATGGTTATTATTTTTTCCTGTTCATGGATGGTAAGCATTGATTGACAAGTTTTTCTGGTTTTGTGCATTGTTTTTATGCTTTGTATGTTTTCTTAAGTAGGGAAAATTTTGTTAACCTTTGTTGTTGCTTAGCCAAGCACAGTTAGTGCTTGTATTTAAAGTTATCACTCTGTCTTCTGTCTCCGTATTGTCATGTGTTTTGTAATTGTTTTTTCAATAAAATATAAAAAAAAAAAAAAAAATACCTACATACACACTTCCACTCGTACCTTGACCGCAAGCTTCGTAGTTATTATTCTGTATATCTGTACATTGTAACAGAAATTCATCCACTCATATCTTGAAACACCATTGTTCACATTAACATGTTTGAACCGATTTTTGCAAACTTAACAATGCATTAACTACAGCCTCCCTTCCACACTATTTTCACTTAACAACATCTGGACATAGCACATACGTTATATAATATCTCCACCACACCTATTCTGCTTTATGCAAAGTAAACCTTCATTTTTCCCCTTACTTTAATGAATTCAAGTCGTCTATTTTGTCCGTCTATTTTAGTAATTTACCAACATCACATACACTATCCTTACCCCCGCTGGTCATCATCCGTCTCCCCTTTGCATTAAAATTATCTTTTGTCATCCGTCATCCTTTCCCCCTTATTTCGTCACTATCTTAATTCCCGACATACTACATACCTACACTACCCCCACCCCAGTAAAATCCTATTTCCTTCCCTACTACCCAACCATTTCATTTGTACCACCACCCAGCTACCCCTCCTCCCTACTTTCTCCCTTAATTCCCCTCCCTAGTGTCAAGCCCTTTTACATTCATTATTTCCTATGCTTCCAATAATTCCTTAAACTCATTTCTTTGTATTGCTCTGAGAAAGCCCTCCCATCTCCCCCATACACACATCTATTCCAATTTCTTGTTCCAATCATACTTCCTGCAAGCGCCCTGATACGCTCCTTACCCCGTGGTTTTCAACCTCCATGACACGCACACATAGTCAACCATTAAGTGCATTAATCCCCTTCGCACCTGTTGACTCATACCATTTATATCCAAACTTATTGCCCGTAATACTGTTATGCCACCCCCTCCCAATTTTCTTAATACCCTACCCATCCATTCCCGTACCAGCCCTAAATCCTCACAAAAATATATTGCATGATACCCTGTCTCCTGCATCCCACACCTGTCACGACTCCCGTCCTTAAATATACCCATCCTAAATAAAGCTGCTTTCGATGCCACCGCTCTCTGGATCTCAATAACAAACTCTTGAATCCCTTCCATATATTGCCCCAATCATACATAGGGTATTCCCCTACACCTTCTTCTACACTTTTACCCCATCCAAGTTTCTCCATATCACTTGCAGCTAACTTATGAGCATTATTTATCACCATTATATTTCTCAAGAGATCCCAACACTGCCCCAAACTCTTGCCTCCCCACCACCTACCTAATTCTTCTGACACTTTACCCCCCCGACCTGCCTCTACCCCACCCCACCTTATAACACATCTTTTAACATACATACATATTACTCTACGCTCTATCGCTATTAGCCCCAAACCCCCCATCTCAACCCTATTTCTAACAATCTCTTTCCTAATCCATGGTTTTCAAAACGCCCAGATGTATCGAAACACTTTAATCTCCAGCGTGTGTATGTCTTCTTGCATTAATGGGTATCTCACTGCTACATGCCAAATCTTACTATATCAATGTATTTATTGCTATCACCCTCTGCTGTAATGTAAGATCCCCTGGTCTCCATCCCTTCATTCATCCATTGCGATTTTCACTATCCTACCTGAATTTACACCAGCTTCCACTTCATTACTCATATATATTATTCCAATATCTTAATGTTTTCCACTACTATCCACCCATGCCTCTCGCCCAACCTCCCCACCCATCTACCTACCTCCAAAACTGATTTGGCCCTACCCTCATTCCCGTTGCTCTACAAAAACCTCTATTACATGTCCTACATTGACCAGTCCCTCTACGTTGCCTACAAGCACTGTAGTATCGTCCACGTATCCCACTATCCCCTGCTCCTCACTCTCTTCCTCACCCCCTCTCTCCCCTCACCCCCCCACCCTCCTTTACTAGTCTTAGAATGGGTCTTGCAAACATGCAAATAGACATTGCGACAGAGGGCATCCCTGCCTTAATCCTTTTCCATTTTCACAATTCTCCCCACACGGCCATTCATCTGCACCCTTATACATGCCCCCCTATACACTGTTTCAACCCATCCTACCACTTCCCCCCCCAAACCCCTGGTGTCGCATAATTTCATAGAGCACCTCCCTCTCCACACTGTCATATGCCCGTCTCCAATCTAATGCTAATACCCCCTCTATGATATTCTTTATATACTTTTAATTCTTTCGTGACCACTTATCATGCTTCTCCTGGTATCCCACACTGCCCTTCCTCAATCACTCCCTAGCACTTTTTCAACCTATTTCCCAATACTTTCGGAAAATCTTATAACCTGCATTCATCATTGCTAAAGGCCTGTATTGCTCATTGTCACTCCTGTTCCCCCCTTTTTTAACCAACACCACTACGCCCATGCATTGATCAGTTCCTAAGCATCCCTCCTCCTTCATTGTGTTAAAGAGCCATACCAAACATTCCCTTAATACATTCCAATATATCCTATAGAAGTCATTAACTATGCCGTCTATCCCTGGAGCCTTTCCCTTACTTAACCCATCCACCGCCTCCAATATCTCTTCCTCACTAATTGGACCTTCCATACTTACTGTTCCCTCTCTCCCACCTTTGCAGTTATTCCCTCCAAAATTGTTCTTCTCTCTGTTATGCCTACCCCATCACTTCTCCAATACCTCTCAAACCATTTATCCATGTATACACCCATCACCTCAGTCGTCCTTAATCTTCGCCCCTGTACATAATTCTCAAACGACTCCTCCACTTCTATGCTATTTACTGTCATACCATCCTTCTTTTCCTACATTTGCTCAAAACATACTTCGAAGGCCTGTCTCCCCATAAAACATCATCCATCCCCGCCCTCAAACGACAAACATCAAATCTTTCATTCTGTATCTCTCTCAGCCTTTCTTTCAATCCCCTCTCGTGACATCTGGTCAAGAGCCCCTCTATGTACTTTTGTAACCCAAATGTCCAACCCGCCTCCTCTCTCCCCAGTCTTGTAAAAAAAACTTTTATACCCACTTTTGCCACTTTTTCCCACCACACTATGATACTTCTCCCGACTCAATCTGCTTCTTACCTTGCTCCCACAACCCTTTCCACCATTGTACAAAACTTGCCTGTTTGTCCTCCCCACTCAACAATTTCACATTTAATTTCCAGTAACCCCTATACCACCTAACTGCTCCTTCCCAACTAACTTCTACTAGAACACCCCTATGATCTGAAAACCCTACATCTATCGTTTGCACACCTTCAGCCACTACCTGATCTGACCCATATATCCTATCCAATCTGGCTGCATAATCCTTACGAAGGTATGTGTGCTCCACTCTCTCCCCTCCACCTACCACGTCCTTCAATCCCACACTATTTAATACATCTCTTAAGACCCCTAACACACAGCCCGCTCCCCTAGGTTCCACATCTCTATTTCTGATAATGCAGTTCCAATCCCCTCCCACAATTGCTACTCCTGGCAACCCTCCTAAGACATATACCAAATATTCATTCACAAACGTCCTGACCTTCCTGGAAAACTCCGCCAGCATAAAACCCCTACAAAGCATACTCTGACACCACCCCATTCCCCATCCACCTTTACTATACGACACCCCCCCCCCACACTCCTCCCATGCAATCAAATGAAAAGGGCTTGACACCTTTATCACTACCGCAACTCCAGCCTTTAATCTCCCTGAAGACCCAGCATATATATCATATCCTTCCAAACGTAAGTCTCTTCCTATCCTATAATTATGTTCCTGCAAAACCCACTTGCACACCATAACGCCTCAATGTCACCTCTACCCACTTTCTTTAACCTCTGCCCTCATACCATTTACATTAATAGTTATACACTTGAAAACAACAATGAAGGTTTACTTTGACCTTGATGCATGCGCACTTCAGTTTTCCTGTGCCTCCTGCTCTGTTTAACATTTCCCACCCTTGGCACCTTCCTTAAATTTTATCCCTCCCTTTCCCTCTTGACGCATCCACCAAGGGCTTTTTGCATGATCTCTGCGCAGGTGTAACCCCTGTGGTTTAGCGCTTCTATTTGATTATAATAATAATAATAATAATCTGCGCAGGTGTTAATACATCCTCTCCATCTGATGATGCTATGATCTCTTTCGGGATTCCCACACTTCCATACCTTGGCTACTTTCTTGCTCATGCACTTCCACACACACCGTCTCACATACTAAACCTTGTTCCTCATTCCATCCTCTTCCATTTCAATCCCTAGTTCATTGTCTTCCCCAAGACTTTCTCCTGCGCCGTATTAACTCCGGCAAGGTCTCGCTATGAGGCTCTCCAATACCCTTCCAAAGACATATTAGGGCTGGCTTTCCCTGTACCTTCCTCCTCTTCTGCTGTTTCTCTTTGCTCCTCTGTAGCTATCGTTGGGAGTGTTTGACATGTCCCTGCGCTGCCCCTCCACTATCTACCCATGACCGGGTAGTTGGCTCCTGCCCCATCGTAGTCGTTTCCTGTCCTTCTGTCCTGCTTGGTCGATTGAGCCCTCCTCAAATCGTTGCTGCCCTCTTTGACAGTTCGCTGCTACATGTTCAAATGCCCCACATGTACGGCACGTCCACCGTTGACCCATGACGTTAGACACCTGTGTCCTGAACTCAGGCATTACTACGTATGATGGTATGGGCCGCCTGATGGACATCTTCAAAGAATAATACCCCTCCATGAGTCCTTCAAAGGGTCCCTCATGCCACTTTCCCACATTTGCAGCATGTACAATCCCATATTCCTTGAAGACTGCCATTAGATCCACTGGATCCGCCTCAAATGGTACGTTTCTCACCCTTATCCACGTATAGGACTGGGAGACAGCTCTCAACCGCACCTCCATACTTGAGTTAACTGCATATACCTGGTCTTGATACTTGTCTACCAACCTTTCATACTGCTGTGTTGACGACAGTTTCACGAATACCCTGGTTAGACCATTTAAGGCTACACCATATAGGTCACCTATGTCGATCTTGTATGTATCCTTCAACACCATAGGTAGGACTGTACTGCTGTGGACGGGTGCAACACGCCCTTACAATTTCAATACAGTGTGATGCGACGCCTGGCAGCTCCGCCATGTTGAAGAAAATAAAGTTTCTCTCGGCACCACCAGGAGGCAGAGACCAACGACCGCCCAGTATGGTGGCGGGGGAAAAAGAGAAGATTTGAGGTTATATAACAAATGATGGCAATTTAGGGGGGATTTTTGGACTCTGCACTTTGGAAAATATAATGGGTTCGGTGGTTTTATAAGGTCAGGGTTTTTTAAGTGATGCAATATTCCAGCTAAAAAAAAAGTTTATAAAGGGGTGATCCATTATAGAAATCCTGGGAACGGGGGGTTTTCAGCATAATGAAAAAAAATTTTATAAAAGAGACCTTACAATGCAGCAGTGTTTTCCCCGGTCCAAGAGTTTTCTGAGGCACGCCGGGAGGCCTCTGGGGTTTTGTTTCACGAGCACGACGCTTGTGAGGGAAAAGTCCAAGATGATTGTGAAAGTTAAAGAGAATTGTTAAGGGTTTTGTTGTTTTAATGGGGGTGAGTGTCTATCCCCCTTCCCCCCTACCTTTTCCACCCGGGGAGAGGGAAGCAGGCTCCGGGCCCGGTTGAAATCACGATCCAGCCCGACTACTGTGAAAGCTGCTCGTATCTTAATTATTTTATGTTCAAGAGTTTTTTTTAATTTGTTTTGAGCCACTTGGGGGGAAAAATTAAATTCTGCCCTGCCT
>WNWK01033784.1:0-20899 GCA_009830355.1 Cherax destructor | reverse complement strand
GCTTGTTGGGTGTGAAAGTAACATTTATGAAGGATTCAGAGAAACCGGCAGGCCGGACTTGAGTTCTGGAGATGGGAAGTACAGTGCCGGCACTCTAAAGGAGGGGTGTTAATGTTGCAGTTTTATAACTGTAGTGTAAACACCCTTCTGGCAAGACAGTGATGGAGTGAATGATGATGAAAGTTTTTTTTTTTCGGGCCACCCTGCCTGAAGTCTACTCAACAGTCTTTTATCTACCAATACATAGTCCAACAAACTACTGTCATTACGCTCTACATCATATCTTGTATACTTATTTATCCTCTTTTTCTTAAAATATGTATTACCTATAACTAAACCCCTTTCTATAAAAAAGTTCAATAAAAGGGCCCCCCATTATCATTTACACCTGGCACCCCAAACTTACCTACTACACCCTCTCTGCATGTTTCTCCCACTTTAGCATTTAGGTCCCCTACCACAATTACTCCCCATTTGGTTAAAAAGTTCCTATACATTCGCTTAACATCTCCCAAAATCTCTCTCTCTCTCTACACCCCTCTCTTCTCCAGGTGCATACACGCTTATTATGACCCACTTTTCGCATCCGACCCTTATTTTAATCCACATAATCCTTGAATTTACACATTTATATTCCCTCTTTTCCTTCCATAACTGATCCTTCAACATTATTGCTACCCCTTCCTTAGCTCTAACTTTCTCAGATACTCCTGACTTAATCCCATTTATTTCTCCCCACTGAAACTCGCCTACCCCTTCAGCTTTGTTTCGCTTAGGGCCAGGACATCCAACTTCTTTCATTCATAACATCGGCAATCATCTCTTTCTTATCATCTGCACTACATCCACGCACATTCAGACAACCCAATTTTATAAAGTTTTTCTTCTTCTCGTTTTTAGTAGATTTGTACAGGAGAAGGGGTTACTAGCCCATTGCTCCCGGCATCTTAGTAGCCTCAACGACACGCATGGCTTACGGAGGAAAAATTCTTTTTCCACTTCCCCATGGACAATAGAGTAAATAAAAAGAACAAGAGCTATTAAGAAAAAGAAAAAACCTAGATGTGTGTATGTATATATATGCATGTGTATGCCAGTGTATATATATATATATATATATATATACGTATATATATATATATATACAGTGGTACCTCGACTTACGATATTTTTTCATTCCAGAATGCTGTTCAAGTGCCATTACCAAACGAATTTATCTCCTTAAGAAATGATGTAAAATAGACTAGTCCGTTTAGACCCCCAAAATTACACTTACAAAAGCATTTAAAAAAATAAACTTACATAAAAGGGTGTGTTTGGGGACCATCGTAAGTCGAGGTACCACTGTATATATACATTGGTACCTCGAGTTACGATATTTTTTCGTTCGAGAATGCTGTTCAAGTGCCATTACCAAACGAATTTATCCCCATAAGGAATAATGTAAAATAGACTAGTCCTTTTACACCCCAAAATATACTTACAAAAGCATTTAAAAAATAAACTTACATAAAAGGGCGATTTTGGGACCATCGTAACTCGAGGTACCACTGTATATATATACATATATATATATATACATATACAGTGGTACCTCGAGTTACGATATTTTTTCGTTCGAGAATGCTGTTCAAGTGCCATTACCAAACGAATTTATCCCCATAAGGAATAATGTAAAATAGACTAGTCCTTTTACACCCCCAAAAATATACCTACAAAAGCATTTAAAAAAATAAACTTACATAAAAGTGCGATTTTGGGGACCATCGTAACTCGAGGTACCACTGTATATATATATATATACAGTGGTACCTCGAGTTACGATATTTTTTCGTTCGAGAATGCTGTTCAAGTAACATCAGCACTGGTTCCAGGCATTTTCTTGACAAGATCTGCGTGCAACTGCCTTGTCTTTTCACATATGATGGCCTTGGAAATACTATCACCTGCTATCTGTTTATTGTTTATCCACACCATCAACAACAACTCAACCTCTTCCACTGTTTCTGATCTATTTTTGGCTAACATGTCAACACCTTTCGCAACATCAGCTTCCTTGAGTTCTTGTCTCTTTGTCAGGATAGAAGCGACAGTAGATTTTTTTTTCCGTACATCCTTCAGTTCTATGGTGTTCCTCACTTTCTTTACCACAGGGGTGCCACTAGGAAGTTTCTTTGGACCCATGGTGACTTATTTCACAGTCGCACTCAATAAACAAGCACTAAACAGAATGAATTTATTGTGAAATGTTTGGATGAGCGCGCAGGGTAATGTTCACTGAATGGTAAACAATGCTAGTCTGGCTCACGACGCCTGCGCGGCGAGGCGGACAGATCTGGTAAGCCAGCTGAAACTCGGGGCAATGGCCAAAAGTTGGGACAAAATTCAGCCAAAAAAGTAACCGAAACTCGAAGCGGCAGATACTCGTGGTGGTCGAAACTCGGGGTTCCACTGTATACAGATTGGTTACTGAACAAATCAGTTTTCGAACAAGGGGTCCTCGTTTTCGTACGTGGTCTTGGTTGTTGACCGACAATGCTCGGATCACGTGATCACCAGAGTCCACAGAGTAGGTCTCAGTCAGTATAGCAACGATCACACGTGCTGTAAACATCTCTTGAGCTCTTGCGGTGCATCATGTGAAGGAAATGAAACCAAAAGTACGAAATTTGATGGAAAACTTACGGAATTACGCTACTGTGAAATTAGCTGTCTCAGCGATATTTATGCATCGGCAATTTCGCCCACTTTGAGCCCAATTTTGGGCCAATTCCATTGTTCCAGTCGAAAAACTCATTGCTATTTCACTAGAACTCCTTTTATTCTATCGATTGAATATGAGAAACTGCCCATTTACCTATTTCAACCACCCAATAAAGTGATGTGAAATTACTGATTTGGCCAATTTCACACAAAATTCAAGAAAGGCCAATTTCAAAATAGGGTCCAGCATAAACAATGCAGACATTCCTGGCACTAAAATAACCATTTTATCTGTTCATTAGTCACGTCTCCTGCCCCTCTTATATTATGCTTGCTTTTCATTTTGAAATTTTATTCACACAAAAAATAGATGATTTTCTGTTATTCAGACTACTGCATAATTGTAATAATTATATAAATAATATCAGTGCATTTGTGATTGCATATAAGACCCACCAGTTGATGTGTATTGGACGTGTGACGTGATTTGTTTACTCTTGAATATCGGCAAAAATCGAACATTTCCACTACTTTGAGCTCAATTTCAAGCTACTTTTAGACTTTAAATTATTGAAAATCATCTCTGTTTCTGTAATATATTTTCCATTCTATCAAATGAGACAAAGAAAACGAGAATACAACCATAAATGCCATACAAAAATACACCACAAAGTCGCTGTTTTAAACCAAAAACATGGTTGCAGTTTTTTTCTCGTTATGCACTGCGTGCTGCAGGATTTTTTTTATACTACACACACTGACCATGCAGATCCATTCTCTCACATGTAGGCCTACAAGCTTTCTCCCGCAAGATTTGAAGCCGCTAGAATTTTGCCATTAGCTCTCCTCTGTACAGTATTTCAGTTAAATTTTCATTTAGTATTCCTTTTTACAGTTTCTGTGAGCTGTATAATTTTATATTTGTTTTATGTAGTAGTTAGTATATTATTATTAATAAATTATTATTATTGTCATTTTTGGTCTGGAATGGATTAATTCTATTTACATCATTCTTTATGGGAAAAATTGGTTTGGTTGTCGAACTGACATGTGGAACAAATTAATTTCGATAACCAAGGTTCCACTGTATATTTTTTTTTTATCTAATGGCCTCAATATGACGGATTTTGAAAATATGAAACAAAATCCATTGTGCCATTCAATGTAGAACCAACAAAGTTTATTGGTTATGGAATTACTAGTTTCTGTTATGATCACGACAAAACAATCATATCACTATCTGCCACAATCACTATTACTAGCCTCTCACTCTCCTCTATTAGTCCATTATACTGAGGGCTTACTTTTGAATTTTTATCTATTTCTTGAATGACTTTTTGTTCCTGTTGTGTTCATTCTCTCTGGTATGTGTAGCAAACATATGAACATTACTGGATGTTTGTTTAGTGTTTAATTATTAACATTTACTGTTAGAATTGTTATTATAACAAGGGGTACCTTTCATTGTCTATAACCAAGATAATGCCTGGCCCTGTTGTAATAACCCATATATTTTTCTTATAATACTGAGTGAGTGGGAATGAAGGTGCTTGGCACCATCTTGCACTAACTACAGTAAACACTCTCATAACAAGTGCATTATATTCCTGAAAAAACGATGCCCTATTACAAAAATATTATTTGAGAGACATGGGAATCTTTCTTGGGTATCTTTACTGCCAAAATATTTTGCTTGTGTAGCAAGCTTCTTCAGTGGAATACAGGTGAATATAACACCAGAGAAATAGTCGAAGGAAAATTTTTGAGGTGGTCAGTTCCTCAGCCAGACATATAAAAGAGCAAAAGTGAGGTGTAGCAGCTGGAGGTGACATCACAAGTAAATGTGGTCTACTAGTAGTAGGAGGTCATGCTAAACAGCTGTTTAGGAAAGAAATTGTAGAAGACTGCCTCTGTACCAAGATACCCAAATGTTGCACACAGGTTTTATTCATAAAGTTGTCAGTATTATATACCATCCAGAACATGATACTAGTCTGACACAGCAACATCATGGTGTCTTGGTGCAAGGAAAGACTTCTGTAACTCTTTGGCTAAACAACATTTTAGCATGACCTGCTTCCATTAGTGGGCCACACTCACTTATGATGTTAACTCCAGCTGCTCCACCTCGCTTCTCCCTCAGTATCAAAGGTCTGGCTGACCACCATGTATCAAGGCTGAGGGACTAGTCACCTCAAAATTAATTCTGCTCTCTCCATTGTTATATTCTAAAAAAAAAGGTACAATACCATGACTGGAGCCAAAATGATTATCTACTACAGATGTTCATTTTGAAGAAAAATTAAGTAATAAGTTATGTGAATGGGAAGAATACACGAGATAAAATATTTAAAAGTATTTAAAATCTGTGCAAAATACACTTTACTTACCTATTATTTTGTCTCACTTGCATATGTTATTACTCACACAGATAATGAAAATAAATGTAGCACAATCATATCTAGAAAATTTGTTACAAACACTTCTTACCAGATTAACATGGCAGAATTCATGTTTCAGCTTGTTGAGCAGCATTGCATCGAGTTTCTTACTGAGGTTCACTTGGTGAGGGAAGCCACACTTCTTTAATAACCAGTAAAACACCTGAGTCACATCACCACCACCATAGTCAAGCCTCAGCTGTACATGAGAAACAAACTCTGGGTAAGCAAGCCTCACCTTCAATGAGCACATACTATGGTAGTCATAACTGTACCATTATGAAGCACTTTGTATTGTTCACTTAGCACTCACAGCCATAAAAAATACAACAATAAAAACAACAGTAAAATAAATAAATAAAAGCAATGCAAATAAACACACAACACAAATAAATACTATTACATCAAGTTATAATGCCAACATCAATTGAAAACTCCATTAAATTAGCAAGATTAAAAGACTCCCCTATAAGTTCACTGAGGTCCCTACAGGCCCCTTGGTAATTATAAAAACCATTATGAAGATGGCAAGGCCTAAGCCATAAGCAAACCATTAAAATGTGATCCAGAGTCAGCAGCTCATCACAAGCTACACAGACAAGGAAAAGGCATATACACAATGACTTCTCGAGACAATTTAACTTATTACACCAAGTTTGACTTTCTTCTTTACCACATGAGCCCATCCTTCAGTTTTCTTTCTATGCTATCTCTCCTCCACCACATAGTACTGCATGAGCCACATGGGTTTAGCTCTGTTTTGTGAATATAATAATAATAATATGGGTGAGAAAACTAATGGTAACCAACACTAAAGCTGTAGAAATTACAGACCGCATAACCAAAAATAGTACTAATGAATCTCTGATAAATACTAATTCCCTAAATGTTATGTATAAGGGACTTACAGTTCACATAAAAGATGAGTATGAGCAGTGGAGAGTATGGACAAGACAAACCTACTCCTCTGAAAACTGCAGGAACATATGAAGTAAGGCAAGACTTGAAATTCATAACATTCAAATTCAAATTCTTTATTTCTAGTAATATACAAAGTGGGGTGTACTTATAATTATACATTTTATGAAGTAGATATTACAAGATGGCCAATAATATGCCTAGGTATGCCTAGGCTTTTCAGGCAGTCTTATGATAGGTCTTACTCAATAGTGACACAATGATTATACTGATAGTAAGGTTAGGTAATTGTAGTGATTAACTAGGTTTACAAAATTGAGGTATTGAAATTCAAACATTTAAGAATTTAACAATTAGTTTAGGAATTTAACAATTATTATTATTTTTTTTTTTTTTATTAACACATCGGCCGATTCCCACCAAGGCAGGGTGGCCCAAAAAAGAAAAACTTTCATCATCATTCACTCCATCACTGTCTTGCCAGAGGGGTGCTTTACACTACAGTTATAAAACTGCAACATTAACACCCCTCCTTCAGAGTGCCGGCACTGTACTTCCCATCTCCAGAACTCAAGTCCGGCCTGCCGGTTTCCCTGAATCCCTTCATAAATGTTACTTTGCTCACACTCCAACAGCACGTCAAGTATTAAAAACCATATGCCTCCATTCACTCCTATCAAATACGCTCACACATGCTTGCTGGAAGTCCAAGCCCCTCGCACACAAAACTTCCTTTACCCCCTCCCTCCAACCTTTCCTAGGCCGACCCCTACCCCGCCTTCCCTCCACTACAGATTTATACACTCTTGAAGTCACTCTGTCTCGTTCCATTCTCTCTACATGTCCAAACCACCTCAACAACCCCTCCTCAGCTCTCTGGACAATCGTTTGGTAATCCGCACCTCCTCCTAATTTCCAAACTCCGAATTCTCTGCATTATATTCACACCACACATTGACCTCAGACATGACATCTCCACTGCCTCCAGCCTTCTCCTCGTTGCAACATTCATCACCCATGCTTCACACCCATATAAGAGCGTTGGTATAACTATACTCTCATACATTCCCTCTTTACTTCCATGGACAAGGTTCTTTGTCTCCACAGACTCCGAAGTGCTCCACTCACCCTTTTCCCCTCATCAATTCTATGATTCACCTCATCCTTCATAGACCCATCCGCCGACATGTCCACTCCCAAATATCTGAATACATTCACCTCCTCCATACTCTCTCCTCCAATCTGATATCCAATCTTTCGTCACCTATTCTTTTTGTTATCCTCATCACCTTACTCTTTCCTATATTCACTTTCAATTTTCTTCTTTTACACACCCTACCAAATTCATCCACCAACCTCTGCAACTTCTCTTCAGAATCTCCCAAAAGCACAGTGTCATCAGCAAAAAGCAACTGTGACAACTCCCACTTTGTATTTGCTTCTTTATCTTTTAGCCCAACACCTCTTGCCAAGACCCTCACATTCACTTCTCTTACAACCCCATCTATAAATATATTGAACAACCACGGTGACATCACACATCCTTGTCTAAGGCTCACTTTTACTGGGAAATAGTCCCCTTCCCTCCTACACACTCTAACCTGAGCCTCACTATCCTCATAAAAACTCTTCACTGCTTTCAGTAACCTTCCTCCTATTCCATACACCTGCAACATCTGCCACATTGCCCCCCTATCTACCCTATCATACGCCTTTTCCAAATCCATAAATGCCACAAAAACATCTTTACCCTTATCCAAATACTGTTCACCTATATGTTTCACTGTAAACACTTGGTCTACACACCCCCTACCTTTCCTATATATTAATATATTAATATTATATATTAATGGTAAAGGTGATGTATTGGCATAATACCGTTTCTATTATAGATGTCATAGAACTTCAGATAGATGTCATAGAACTTCAGGAAGATTTAGACAAACTTAATTCGTGGTCAGAAAAGTGACAGATGCAGTTCAATGTAGATAAATGCAAGGTTCTGAAGCTCGGGAGTGTCCATAACCCAAGCACTTATAAGTTAAATAACGTAGAACTTTGCCATACAGATTGCGAGAAGGACTTGGGGGTGATGGTAAGCAGCAACCTTAAACCAAGATAGCAATGCCTAAGCGTACGTAATAAGGCAAATAGATTACTGGGATTTATATCAAGAAGTGTTAGCAACAGAAGTCCAGAGGTTATATTACAGCTTTATACATCATTAGTAAGGCCTCACCTAGATTACGCAGCTCAGTTTTGGTCTCCATATTACAGAATGGACATAAATTCGTTAGAAAACATTCAGCGTAGAATGACTAAATTAATACATAGCATTAGAAATCTTCCTTACGAAGAAAGATTGAAGACCCTAAAATTACATTCACTTGTAAGACGTAGAATGAGGGGAGACATGATCGAGGTATACAAGTGGAAAATGGGTATTAACAAAGGGGATATAAATAAGGTCTTGAGGATATCTCTCCAAGAGAGAACCCGCAATAATAGATTCAAGTTAGATAAGTTTAGATTTAGAAAGGATATAGGAAAGTATTGGTTTGGAAATAGGGTAGTTGATGAGTGGAACAGTCTGCCTAGTAGGGTTATTGAAGCAAGGACCTTGGGTAGTTTTAAATTTAGGTTGGATGAATTCATGAGTGAGAAGGGTTGGATTTGAGTGGGAATTGCACATGAGTAAATAGAATTATCAAAGCTTATTTCTTGGGTAGCATTGAAAATTGGGTAGAGCAAATATTCTGTTAGTGGGACGGATTGTGAAGGACCTGCCTAGTATGGGCCAACAGGCCTGCTGCAGTGTTCCTCCTTTCTTATGTTCTTATGTTCTTATATTGGAGTGTCTTAGGCAAACTTATGACTAGCTTAAGAATTATGAAGCAATAGTTGTATTAGAATTTTGGTTAGTCCTGTGCAAATTAAGGGGAATCACAGATATCAATAAGTGTATTTTGCTGTGGATATGTGCAAGATAAAGTAGTTTTCATGTGGTTAGCTACCGGTTGGGTGCGTAAGTGAGATAAGATGTTTTTTAACGGTGCTTTTGAAAATGGAGGTTGTGTCTGCAGTTCTAGTTTTTCAGACAGGGAGTTCCAGATTTTAGGCCCTTTTATGCGCATCAAATTTTTGTATAGATTTAGTCGGACACGGGGAATGTCAAAGAGATGTTTATGTCTGGTATTATGTCTATGGGTCCTGTCACATCTGTCAAGAAAGTGTTTTAGCTCAGGGTTAAAGTTGGAATTTATGGTTCTATAAATGTAGATAGCAGAGTAGTAAGTATGGATGTTTTGAACAGTGAGTAGGTTTAGGTCTTTGAAGAGTGGGGGGAGGGGGGTGCTGCCTAGCGTTGGATTGCATGATAATTCTTACTGCGGCTTTTTGTTGGGTTATTATTGGCTTTAGGTGGGTAATTGCTGTTGATCCCCATGCACAAATGGCATATGTGAGGTAGGGATAGATGAGTGAATAGTATAGTGTGAGTAGGGCTGATTGTGTGCATAATACCGTATCTTAGAAAGGATCCCCACAGTTTTGGACACTTTCTTTGTTATGTGTTGGATATGGGTGCTGAATTTCAGGCTGCTGTCGAGGTGAAGGCCCAGGAATTTGCCCTGGACGATCTTGATGCAACTTATACTGGGTACACTATGATATGTCTAGAGTCTGTGGTAAAAATTTCAATGAAATCGTACAAAGGGGAAAAAAAAATTAAACCATAGAGGCCCCTTAACAATGGTATTAAGCGTGGCAAGATTTGTGTGGGAAATGACATAAGTTGTGTCGTCCAGATTTTAGGCTCTTTTATGCGCATTGAATTTTTGTATAGATTTAGTTGGACATTGGGAATGTCAAAGAGATGTTTATGTCTGGTATTATGTCTATGGGTCCTGTCACAACTGTCAAAAAAGTGTTTTAGCTCAGGGTTAAAATAAGTAAAATAAGTAAAATGGGATATTTGCCACAGGTTATTAAAAAGTATAATTGGTTAAGATAGGGCAATGATGTTGTAGCTGTATATGGAAGCTTGGATCTTTGGCAATGGTAGGTTAATAAAAATAAAGGTATAAAATAAGATTGAGCAATGAAGTATAAAAAAATAGGGCAATAATAATTTTAAAATAAAATTGGGCAATAAAGCGTGAATAATAAGGGGATTTTGTAGTTATCAAATACAAATTAAGACTATGAGGTAGAATTAAGACTATGAGGTAGAATGGTAGTTGGATACAAAGTGAAAATTTAATGGTAAGAGGGTATTAGAATTTTTGGGGAACAAAATTTATAGATGATTCATAACACTAATCGTGGACAGTGGGTTTACTACATATTATTCTAATTCTGTTAACCCAGCCTCACTCAGGAATGTTTTGAGTTCGTATTCTGTTGCAATGAAATACCTCTTCCCAGTGGGCTGTTTCCTAACTGCGATTTTACCATCCCTCACAAAGCACTGGTAAATTTTTTGGGCATTGTGTAATTTTCTTAATCGATAAAGGAGGTTTTGTCTTGTTTTGGTAAGGCATTCATTAACGTATACATCAGATTTCATAGCTATGGATGTTTTTAGTAGGTTGTTTCTTTGCAAGCTGGTATTGAATTTAATAGCACTGTTTTTTCCCTGCTTGGTAGCCCATCAGTTTGCAATCTTTTAGTTCATCACTACGTATGTTTAGGCTAAGGTGGTCCTTGAAAAGTTGTAGGGTGGCCTCCATGCATGTCTCTTGGGTGACCGTAGGTGGAAGATGTTTGCTATTAACTACAACAGCGTCATTTATGCTGTTGTTGGTCATTATGGTCTTGGAAGCTGTTGATGACATCAGTAAGTTGTAGATCCACTCGTGATCTTTCTTCTATGATGTTCTTATTCAGTTGGGTGACTTGGTCTTTTAGAGTGTTGATGGTGTCCACGGACTGGGTGTGTGTGTTGCTTAGTTGTTCTAGAGTGCTTAGTTTATCTTCCAGAGTTGTGATCTTGATGAGATACTGTGCGTTGGAGGTTTTAAGCTCCTGCATTTCCTGGGTAAGCTTGGTGATTGTTTGGTTCTGAATCATAAGGAGTTTAGCTATTTCTGGGTCATTAATCTTCTTAACATCAAATCCATGGAAAGAGTTATCTTGGACTGTGGCGGCGGCCATTTTTGTTGTTGTCTGTCGGGTGTTGTGATGGTGCAGGTGTTTGGGGGTTGAGGCCTGGCTGGCAGTACGAGAAGTTTTCCTTGTAGAATTGCTGCTCTCGCCTGGGATGTTAGGAGTTCTTGGCTGGTTACTGGATCTTCTGTTGTTGCTCTGACCATTGGCCATTGACCATGGCTTCAGATGAATAGTAGGCGATGTGGAATGGGTGAATGTTGTGGAGTATCACTTCAATGGCAGCAGGGCAGGTGGTGGTAACACGAGTCCTATTAGTTGGTGATTTGTGTATTTTTTGGCGATTACTGTAGTTGATTTATATCATTCTGGGTATCCACATGTTAGTGTTATGTGGGTCTTGATTAGGCCATCACAGGGCTGCTGGGAACCTCAGGTGGAAGTAAAAGTAGAGGACAAGGTTCTTGCTGCTTGCTGCCACTGCCGCTGCCACAAGTACAGTCAACCCCCGGTTAGCGATGGATTCAGATAACGATAAAATCGGTTAGCGATACATTTTTCCGTCAAAATATTGGCTCAGTTTACGATGATCCGCTCGGTCTACGATATTCGTCCCGGACGCATACGCGTGGCCCAGCTGGGCGGGAACTCCAGGTAGCGTCAGTGTGCTATTGTTTACAAGCGAGAGCGACCACCACCCACGCATTCATACCAACAGTACAGTGGACCCCGAGTTCGTAAACTTCCTCCTGAAGTCTGCTCAAGTGCCATTACGCAATTTACTCCCTTAAGGAAAAATTTCACGTAGGTTGTCTATTTCAGACCCCAAAAATACACTTCCACAGAACTTACAAAATTATACTTACATAATTGCACGATTTCGGTATTCGTTAACCGAGGGTCCACTGTATATTGTCATTATTCCACTGTTTTTAGTGCTTGCAACTGCTAAATAAGCCACTATGGGCCGCAAGAAAGCTCCTATAGTCCAACCCTGTGGTAAAGAGTGCAGTAAGGATGCAGGGAGTGAAGCATTCATGCAGGGAGTGTAGCATTCATGCAGGGAGTGTAGCATTCATGCAGGGAGTGAAGCATTCATGCAGGGAGTGTAGCATTCATGCAGGGAGTGTAGCATTCATGCAGGGAGTGTAGCATTCATGCAGGGAGTGTAGCATTCATGCAGTGAGTGTAGCATTCATGCAGGGAGAGTAGCATTCATGCAGGGAGTGTAGCATTCATGCAGGGAGTGTAGCATTCATGCAGGGAGTGTAGCATTCATGCAGGGAGTGTAGTATTCATGCAGGGAGAGTAGCATTCATGCAGGGAGTGTAGCATTCATGCAGGGAGTGTAGCATTCATGCAGGGAGTGTAGCATTCATGCAGGGAGTGTAGCATTCATGCAGGGAGTGTAGCATTCATGCAGGGAGTGTAGTATACATGCAGGAGTGAAGCATTCATGCAGGGTGTAGCATTCATGCAGGGAGTGTAGCATTCATGCAGGGAGTGTAGCATTCATGCAGGGAGTGTAGCATTCATGCAGGGAGTGTAGTATTCATGCAGGAGAGTAGCATTCATGCAGGGAGTGTAGCATTCATGCAGGGAGTGTAGCATTCATGCAGGGAGTGTAGCATTTATGCAGGGAGTGTAGTATTCATGCAGGGAGTGTAGCATTCATGCAGGGAGTGTAGCATTCATGCAGGGAGTGTAGCATTCATGCAGGGAGTGTAGGAGGCATGCAGGGAGTGTAGCAGGCATGCATTAAAAGAAAAAGGCCAGTAACCCCAGAAAAGAACTTGCCACCTGTAGTGTTAATGGAAGGGGATTCCCCTTCCAAACACTAGCATACTACTCCATCCTGTCCCCTCCTCTTCCACACATCAACAACTCTTCAATAAATGTAAGTGACATGTTATTGTACTATTATTTCTTTATCTCCTATAAAATTGTGTGTAACTGAATGTTTTATGTTGTAAAAAAATATTTTATTTTAATACTTTTGGGTGTCTGAAACGGATTAATTTTATTTCCATTATTTCTTATGGGAAAAATAGAATCGGATAACGATATTTTCGGTTACCAATAAGCCCTCTGGAACGGATTAATATCGTTAACCGAGGGTTGACTGCAATATGGCAAAAACAGACTAATAAACTGTTTTATACAAGCATTCTTCAGCATTATGCTAGAAAACAAATCAATAATGCTATTATAATGAAGTTTTCTTGCTAAATTAGATATTATTAACACAACACCTAAACTATTTAGTCAACTCTGACACACAACTGATCTCAGAACATTTTCCACTCTTAACAGAGTACTGAAAGAATGTTCTGCCTCTGCAGCCATAATTGGAAGAGTACAAAATATTCTCTCAATACCATGGAAACATTTAGAGATAAATCATTAAAATTTAATAAATTATTTAAACTGTTAACTGAAACATTTGTTAGCATCTTTCCATATTTACTTAATGAATACATTTACAATGCTGAAATTCATTTACTAAGTTCTTGAACATATTTATGCTTTATTTACTACACAGATTTCCACCTTTTTCTTTTATAGAACTGACACTCATTTTACAAAACACTGAACTCTGACTCCACCTCTCGTAGACCCCTGTATCATCTTGTCATGTTTCGAAGATGGCAATCCAGAAGAACATTAAAATGTTAGTCTTGAGGTTATTAATTCTCTGAACTCACTTCTGTCATATTTTAGCTGTTTCATCTGTGGACATCTTCCTAACTGTTTATCTTTCTGACACTGGGGCTGTTACACCAATGTTTTATCTAACAAGTTTACATTCTGTTAAGCTTGTATCCCAATTATTTCTTAAATAAATAAGATCTTCCATCAAACATTATAAATCTTTAACCTCTTTGTCTATTGTTGAACTTTTCAATATAAGACATTTGTTTCTGTAGTCAAGGGCTAATAGAACTTTCAACCAAATTGAAGTCTTGAGGATGCACTCAAGGGTTTTTCATTGGTAAGAATTCCACATAGTGTAAATCTGAATGATCCTCAATAGATGAGTTAGATGGTTTAACATTTCAGTTGCATTTCTGATATAAAATGAGCAGCAAGTGGTCTAACACATACAACCCTGGCTGACCAACACCTCTAACACATACATGTATAGGGAACAAGCTATATACAGGCAGGCCACACTTTACAGAACTTTGCTTTAGAGTTTTGCTAATACAGTGGACCCCCGAGTTTCGTAAAAACTTCACTCCTGAAGTCTGCTCAAGTGCCATTACCGAACAAATTTACTCCCTTAAGGAAAAATGTCACGTAGGTTAGTCTATTTCAGACCCCCAAAAATACTTTTCCACAAGCACTTAGAATATTATACTTACATAAATGTACGATTTCCGGGGTTTACGAAACTCGGGGGTCCACTGTACAGGTTGGCCATCACTAATCCAGCAATCAGTAATCCGGTTCCATCAGTAATCCGGCACTAATTTCGGATAGCATAACTTCAAATTTCCGGGGTCACCACACCAACCTGCCTCTAGGTAGGGTGGCCCGAAAAAGAAAACTTTCACCATCATTTACTCCATCACTGTCTTGTCAGAGGTGAGCTTACACTACAGTTATAAAACTGCAACATTAACATCCCTCCTTCAGAGTGCAGGCACTGCACTTCCCATCTCCAGGACCCAAGTCCGGCCTGCCAGTTTCCCTGAATCCCTTCATAAATATTACCCTGCTCACACTTCAACAGCACATCAAGTCCTAAAAACCAGTTGTCTCCATTCGCTCCTATCTAACATGCTCATGCATTCTTGTTGGAAGTCCAAGCCTCTCGCACACAAAACCTCCTTTACCCCCTAACCTTTCCTTGGCAGACCTCTACCCTGCCTTCCCTCCACTACAGATTTATACACTCTCGAAGTCATTCTATTTTGTTCCATCCTCTTTACATATCCGAACCACATCAACAACCCCTCTTCAGCCCTCTGGATAATAGTTTTGGTAATCCCGCACCTCCTCCTAATTTCCAAACTACAAATTCTCTGCATTATATTCACACCACACATTGCCCTCAGACACAACATCTTCACTGCCTCCAGCCTTCTCGTTGCAACATTCACCACCCATGCTTCGCACCCATATAAGAGCGTTGGTATAACTATACAGTGGACCCCCGCCTAACGAGCAAAATTCATTCCAGAAGCCTGCTCAAGTGCCATTACCGAACGAATTTACTTCCTTAAGAAATAATGTCACATAGGTTAGTCTATTTCAGACCCCCAAAAATACACTTCCACAAGCACTTACAATATTATACTTACATAATTGTACGATTTCCTGGGTGCTCGTTAGGCGGGGGTCCACTGTACTCTAATACATTCCTCTCTTTGCTTCCATGGACAAAGTTCTTTGTCTCCACAGACTCCTCAGTGCACCCCTCACCTCTTTCCCCTCGACAGTTCTATGATTCACCTCATCTTTCATAGACCCATCTGCTGACACGTCCACTCCTAAATACAGTGGACCCCCGAGTAACGAACACCCCGGAAATCGTACAATTATGTAAGTATAATATTGTAAGTGCTTTTGTAAGTGTATTTTTGGGGGTCTGAAATGGATTAACCTACTTGACATTATTTCTTAAGGGAGTAAATTCGTTTGGTAATGGCACTTGAGCAGGCTTCTGGAATGAATTTTGTTCCTTACTCGGGGGTCCACTGTATATGAATACATTCACCTCCTCCACACTCTCTACCTCCAATTTGATATCCAATCTTTCGTTACCTAATTTTTTTGTTATTCTCATCAACTTACTCTTTCCTATATTCACTTTTAATTTTCTTCTTTTACATACCCTACCAAACTCATCCATGAACCTCCGCAACTTCTCTTCAGAATCTCCCAAAAACAGTGTTATCAGCAAAGAGCAACTGTGACACTTCCACTTTGTGTTAGATTCTTTATCTTTTAACCCCACACCTCTTGCCAACACCAGAGCATTCACTTCTCTTATCTATAAATATATTGAACAACCATAGTGATATCACACATACTTGTATAAGGCCTACTTTTACTGGGAAATAATCTCCCTCTCTCCAACGTACTCTAACCTGAGCGTTACTATCCTTGTAAAAACTTTTCACCGCTTTCAATACCCTACCTCCTATTCCATACATTTGCAACATCTGCCACATTGCCCCCCTATCCACCCTGTCATACACCTTTTCCAGATCCACAAATGCCACAAAAAACTCTCTACCCTTATCTAAATACTGTTCACCTATATGTTTCACCGTAAACACTTGGTCTACACACCCCCTACCCTTCCTACAGCTTCCTTGTTCATCTACTATCCTACTCTTTGTCTTACTCTTAACTTTTTCAATAATAACTCTACCATACACTTTACCAGGTATACTCAACAGACCTATTCCCCTATAATTTTTGCACTCTCTTTTGTCCCCTTTGCCTTTATACAAAGGAACTATGCATGCTCTCTGCCAATCTCTAGGTACCTTACCCTCTTCCATACATTTATTAAATAAAAGCACCAACCACTCCAAAACTATATCCCCACCCTCTTTTAACATTTCTATCTTTATCTCATCAATCCCAACGCTTCATGAACTTTCCCGACACTCACAACTCGCTCCTTCTCACTCCTACAAGATTTTATTCCTCCTTGCCCTATACACGAAATCACAGCTTCCCTATCTTCATCAACACTTAACAGTTTCTCAAAATATTCCCTCCATCTTCCTGATACCTCTAACTCTTCATTTAATAACTCTCCTCTCCTACTTTTATCTGTCAAATCCATTATACCCTAGGCTTCCTCAACTTATTAATCTCACTCCAAAACTTTTTCTTATTTTCAACAAAATTTGTTGAAAATATCTCACCCACTCTCTCATTTGCTCTCATTTTACATTGCTTCACCACTCTCTTAACCTCTCTTTTCTTCTCCATATACTCCTCCCACCTTGCATCACTTCAACTTTTTCTCTCTACTAATCTCTTTACATCATCATTCCACCAATCGCTCTTCTTCCCTCCTGCACCCACTTTCCTGTAAACACAAATTTCTGCTGAACACTAACACTACATTCTTAAACCTACCGCATACATCTTTAACCTCACTGCCTATACTCTCACTAGCCCATCTATCCTCCAACAGTTGTTTATATCATACCCTAACTGTCTCCTCCTTTAGCTTATAAACCTTCACCTCTCTCTTACCTGCTGCTTCCATTTTCTTGTATCCCATCTACCGTTTACTCTCACTGTAGCTACGACTAAAAAGTGATCTGATATATCTGTGGTCCCTCTATAAACATGTACATCTTGAAGTCTACCCAACAGTCTTATCTACCAATACGTAGTCCAACAGACTACTGTCATTATGCCCTTCATCATATCTTGTATACTTATTTATCCTCTTTTTCTTAAAATATGTATTACCTATAACCAAACTCCTTTCTATACAAAGTTCAATCAAAGGGCCCTCATTATCATTTACACCTGGCACCCTAAACGCGTACCTACCACACCCTCTTTAAATGTTTCTCCTACTTTAGCATTTAGGTCCCCTACCACAATTATTCTCTCATACACAAATAACCCGCACATAGAAGAGAGGACCAAAACGTCGTCGTAAGCTCCTCTCTTCTATGTGCGGGCTATTTGTGTATTGTTCCAGTCACGGTATTGTGCCTTTTTTTGTTATTATTCTCTCACTTGGTTCAAAAGTTCCTACACACTCGCTTAACATCTCCCAAAATCTCTCTCTCTCCTCTACACTCCTCTCTTCTCCAGGTTCATACACACTTATTATAACCTACTTTTCGCATCCGACCCTTATTTTAATCCACATAATCCTTGAATTTATACATTTATATTCCCTCTTCTCCTTCCATAACTGATCCTTCAACATTATTGCTACCCCTTCCTTAGCTCTAACTCTCTCAGATTCTCCTGACTTAATCCCATTTATTTCTCCCCACTGAAACTTACCTACCCCTTCAGCTTTATTTTGCTCAGACCTAGGACATCCAACTTCTTTTCATTCATAACATTAGCAATCATCTCTTTCTTATCATCCGCACTACAGCCACGCACATTCAGGGATCTACAGAAGAAGAAGTTACTAGCCCACTGCTCCTGGCATTTTAGTTGCCTCATACGACAAGCATAGCTTACGGAGGAAAGATTTGAATTTTTTTTTAGTAAAAAGCAGCTGCTTGTTACCCTAGTAGTTGGATGAGAGATGGCATCCTCCACACATGACACTGAAGTCTTCTGGTCACCAACATCCACCACGCAGGCATATCCAAGACCAGCTCCGAAGGTTGCTGCCACATGATCCTGCAATAGAAAAGAAAAACTATTTTAAAAGCACCTAACATGCTCCTCTAAGATTTGCATTAAGAATTAATGTACACATTTGTGTAGTGTTAGAGATCTGGAGGAAGGTAATCCTGATCATATCAATGTATCCTCACAACACATCATTTTCTAAAACAGATTTATATTTGCATCCCATCTTAATAATTTTCTTCCCTAACACTTCTAGATTCATACTCTCCTTTCTCATCTACTTCAACTCCTCCCTATCCCACCTTCTCCCCTTTCTCTCTCTCTCTCTTACAGAACCACCAATTTCTCTAGCCCCGCTCTCTTGAGGACATAAGAAAGAAGGAGCACTGCAGCAGGCCTACTGGCCCATGCTAGGCAGGTCCAAGTCACCAACTGGCCCAATCTAGGAAGGTCCAACTCACACCCACCCACACCCACTCATGTATTGTCTAACCTACTTTTAAAACACCACAACGTTTCAACTTCAATAACGTTACTCAGGAGTTTGTTTCATTCATTCACAACTCTATTGCCAGACCAGTGCTTTCCTATATCCATTCTGAATTTAAATTTTTCCAACTTGAAGCCATTGCTGCAAGTCCTGTCTTGGTTAGATACTTTTAGCACACAAATGCTGTATACATTTGTGATAAAGCCCATACAGTGGGCTTTATCAAGTCACATCGTGTCGGTAGCCACCAGACACCATGGCCTGGTGGCTAAAGCTCTTGCTTCATATGGCGAGGGTCTGGGTTCGATTCCCGGCAAAGGGGTGGAAACATCAGACGTGTTTCCTTACACCGGTTGTCTATGTTCACCCATCAGTAAAATGGGTACCTGGGTGCCTCATAGGAAAGATTTCTGATACATTGGATCAGCTTTGTCATCCTTCTTTGTACGTTTTCCAGTACATTTATATCTATTCTGTAATACGGTCACCAGAACTGTGCAGCATAATCTAAATGAGGCATAACTAACGATACGGGTACCTGGGTGCCTCGTAGAAAAGATTTCTGATACATTGGATCAACTTTGTCATCCTTCTTTGTACGTTTTCCAGTACATTTATATCTATTCTGTAATACGGTCACTAGAACTGTGCAGCATAATCTAAATGAGGCATAACTAACGATACATAGAGTTGAAGAATAACCTGAGGACTCCTGTTATTTATACTTCTTGGTTTTAGATTACTGCTAACCAAAACTCCTAAATCTTCACAGCCAGTGATATTAAGATCTAGATTATTTATGGTTATATTTCTTTCCAATGCTAAGAACTTTGCATTTGAAGTGGTAGATACAGTTGCATCTGCCACTTCTCCGACCTTTGCATCACAGTCTATTCTGATCTTCCTGCAGAGCTCTAGTGTCCTCAGAATTAATTCGACGGCCACATGTTATCGACAAACTTGATTATGTCGCTATTTATTCCCTCATCTATGTAAATTGTGAACAAGGGGGTGCAACACTGACTCCTGTAGAACACTGCCTGTGAGGCATTCCTACTCTCTCTACTCCTTCTCACTCTTTGTGGCGTGCAAAGAGTATGTTACAATTTATTCGGTATATGTCACCCATTTAGGCTGTCTCCCAACCAGCAAACTGGGTGCTAAGGGTTTAACGATCAATAGGGTACCTGTCATTAAATCAGTACCTTGGTTTATTAGCCAATCACAGGCAAGCCACCCAAAGCTGAAGCAACGTAGTTCACATGTGCCAAGCGAAATGACAGACTTGCCTACCTGCTGGTTGAGCACGGTGCACACTCTCTGGCTTCTGCTTTGCCATCTGTCACTGTGGTGTACACTTAATATTTCTATCGGTACATACTGTACATAGTGTACATACCTGTATACCTGAAGGCAAATATAAATTATAGTCCACTGTTGAGGTTTGTTTGCTCGATTTCCCATTACAACCAGGTATCACAGGCCATTCTTACCTGTGTTCATAATACTCTTCACGCTCACTCGTTCCCTTCTGCTCTCTTTTCCTCTTCAATCATCCTCTTTACTCCTACTCTTTCCCTACCTTCAGTATTGCTCTATCCCCCTTCTCATTATTCCCTCCCAACATATTACTTTAACGCTAAATCTCCAAATTTTTTTTAATTAAATTTCAAAATAGAGATACATATATTCTTCTTCACTCCATCCTATCACTACCCCAACATCCTTCCTTTATCACTACCCCAACATCCTTCCTTTATCACTACCCCAACATCCTTTATCTATCACTAACTTAACATCCTTTTAGTGTGGTAGTAGTGTGGTGGTAGTATAGTGTGGTGGTAGTGTGGTGGTAGTATAGTGTGGTGGTAGTGTGGTGGTAGTATAGTGTGGTGGTAGTATAGTGTGGTGGTAGTGTGGTGGTAGTATAGTGTGGTGG
>WNWK01033783.1:0-20900 GCA_009830355.1 Cherax destructor | reverse complement strand
GTAAGGGGGTTTTTAGGTAGGAGAAACTTGCGGGGAAACCTAGTCCAGCACCTGAGTCAGACAGCATACATAGTCATTTTCGAGGGATGATGAGGCACTCCGTACCTCATCATCAAGAACTTTTTTATGAATTTACCAGAGGCAAGTTTAAACCCATCAAGGGAAGTGCCCGTCACATCAGATTATGTTTAGAATCTGAGTCGTTAACTTTTCTCAAATCTTAACGAGGTCTATTCCTAAATAACCTGTCACTGGGGGAAGAGAGCACAACTTTGTAGTACCCAGTCAGTAATCAGTTTCAAACACCTTTATTGTACAAAAAAAAAAGGGAATTTGGAAAACAGACTGCCTGCACATGTCAAAGCCAGTCATACCATAAGCCAGTTCAAGAAGAGACCCAAAAAGGTGCCTAATGAAGGGCGAAAAAGGGGTGAGGAATAATATTTTTTTTTTTAGCTAAGGGCCAAAATATAAATAACTCAATTTACTCCTATTCCTAGTATATTCTTTTATAGTATAATAATAAGATATTATCCCCTTTTTATAGTACAATATTTTTTTTTTTATTAACACATAGGCAGTTTCCCACCAAGGCAGGGGGGGCCCGACAAAAAAAAAAAACTTTCATCATTCACTCCACACTTTTCCTTCCCGAGGGTTTACACTACAGCTAAAAAAACTGCAACTTTAAACCCCCTTTTCCTTAAATGCCGTCACTGTACTTCCCATCTCCAGGAATCAAGCCCGGCCTGTTGGTTTCCTAAAACCCCTTCCATAAATGTTACCTTGCTTACACTCCAACAGCACGTCAAAGTAAAAAAAACCATTTGTCTCCATTCGATCCTATCTAACACGCCACGCATGCTTCTGAAAGTTCAATCCCCACACAAAACCTCCTTTCCCCCTTCCTTCCAACCTTTCTAGGCCGCCCCCTACCCCGCCTTCCCTCCACTACAGAATTATACAACTAAAATCATTATATTTTGGGTTTCCCTCCTCTCTATATGTCCAACCCATCTCAATAACACCCCTTTAGCTCTCTGGATAATAGTTTGGAATCCTCCTTTAACCCCCAAAAATACAGATTCTCTGCATTACATTCACACCACACATTGCCCTCATACATGACATCTCCACTGCCTCCAGCCTTCTTTCTTGTTACAACATTCACAACCCATGTTCACACCCATTCAAGAGTGTTGGTATAACCCATACTCTCATACATTCCTCTTTTGCTTTCATGGATAAAGTTGTCTGTCTCCACAAGCTCCTCAGTGCACCACTCACCCTTTTTTTCCCCCGTTAATTCTATGATTTACCCATCCTTATATACCCATCTGCTGACACATCCATCCCAAATATCTGAACACATTCACCCCTCCATACTCTCTCCCTCCAACCCGATATCCAATCTTCCGTTATCTAATTTTTTTTTATCCCCATCACCTTTCTTTTCCTATATTCACTTTTTAATTTCCCCTTTTTTTACATACCCCACCAAACTCATCCACCAAAACCCCTGCAACTTCTCTTCAGAATCCGCCAAAAGCACAGTGTCATCAGCAAAAACAACTGTGACAACTCCCACTTTGTGTTAGATTCTTTATCTTTTAACCCCACACCCCTTGCCAACATCCGAGCATTCACTTCTCTTACAACTCCATCTATAAATATATTGAACAACCACGGTGACATCACACATCCCCGTCCATGGCCTACTTTTTACTGGGAAATAATCTCCCCTCGCCTCATTTCTTTAACTTGAGCCCCACTATCCTCAAAACTTTTCACCGCTTTCAAAACATTTTCCTCCTATCCACCCTATCATATGCTTTTTCCAAATACATAAATGCCATAAATTACCCATATCTAAATGTTTTTCCCTCCTTGCTCTATTCACGAAATCACAGCTTCCTGTCTTACAACATTTAACAATCAAAATTTTCCCCTCCATCTTCCCGATCCCTCTAACTCTCCATTTTAACTCTCCTCTCCTATTTTTAACTGACAGATCCATTTTTTCCCCTTGGTTTTTCCAATTATTAATCTCTCTCCAAAATTTTTTCTTATTTTCAACAAAATTTGTTGATAACATCTCACCCCCCCTCTCATTTCCCTTCTTTTTACATTGCTTCACCACTTTTAACCCTTCTTTCCATATACTCCTCCCTCCTTACATCACTTCTATTTTTAAAAAACCTCCATATGCTAACTTTTTCATCAGTCCACCAATCGCTTTCTTCCCCTCCCGCACCCACTTTCCTATAACCACAAACTTCTGCTGAACACTTAACACTATATATTTAAAAACCCCATACATCTTCTACCCCATTGCCTATATCCACTAGCCCATCTGTCCTCCAACAGTTGTTTATATCTTTCCCAACCGCCTCCTCCTTTAGTTTATAAATCTTCACCTCTCTCTTACTTGCTGTTTCCATAGTTATCTGAAAATAATAAAATTTGGATTTAAAGGACCCCAATGGATATGTCACTTTGTCTGGCTTTTTTAGTCATCATAGGGAATCACAAAATCCTGCTTTTTATTTAAAAGTATGTAATGTATTTATATGTACCTGTACCTGAATAAAATTACTTCAGTCACCTTGCATCACCTGCTCTGCCGGTTCCCCAGGGGAAAAATTTTTTCTGGATCTCTTCCCAACCGCTGTATATACCGATGATGTTTTATTCTCTGTATGAATTTATAAATTTCCCGGTGGATTAAATATCATTAATAATGTACCATAACCCGCAAGGTTTAACTTACGTTCACGTAGGAGATGGAAGATGGGAAAAAGGGAAACTGCTGGGGAAAGGGAAGACTACGATATTCAGAGTTAAATGTTGATGGTGAAAGAATTATTATTATAATCAAAGAAACGATAAACCACAAGGGGTTTTACAGCGATGGTGAAAGTGATATCATGTTCGGTGGGAGGAGAATTATCTCAAATGAGAAGGAAGAGCCTGATTGTGGGTTGAATGGAAAGAACGAAAATGGCTAAAAAAGTTGGGGCAGAGAGGATTAAAATGCAGATATTCAGATATTAAAGACAGGTGTTAATATAGTTTTTGAATGGTTTGGGGGAGACAAAAGCATGCATAGTTTCTTTATATCATGGAAAAGAGGACATGAGGGATAACCATGTTGTTGGTATTATCACTGGTCAATAAATAAAAGTTCGTTGTCAAAGATATTTGAAGGAGCTAAAAATATTTTGGGTTTGCTAAAAAAAAAATGACAGTAGGTTTTTTTAAAATTTGGGTCTAGTTTTGGGGATATTGCATACCTACCTTCAATTAACAGGGAACTTATCCATAGCGCGTGTATATGTATATGTACTGCAATTTGAATATACAAAAGTTTTAATGAAGATTATAATTTTTTTTTGAATTGATTTAATATGTAACGAAAGGAGATGTATCAGCAACGACCACGTGACAATATCTTAATCTTTATTTTTTAATTTTCCCAGATAAAATGAGTTCTTCACGAAGAGTCTTGGGGAAACAATCCCAATGATTTTTTTACATTTGGGGGGAATTTAAAAAAAAGAAAAAAATCATATATTTTGTAAAAAAAGCTTATCTTGCTTATTTTTTAAGAGGCACTTGGAGAACAAGTCTTGGGGTTCCCATAGGGTTTGCAAAAATTGGGGAGAATGTTTTTGGTGGAAAAAAAGGCAAAGGAAAGTTTAACGTTGTGTGGAGAAGGGAAACCACCACGATGATTGTTATTTCTGTGGTGAAGGGAAGGGTTTCAACCAATACAAGAAAGTCAAGGGGAATATGCTGATCTGGGGTCCCCAAAGGAGACCTATGCCATACACTATATCATATTCACTACCATGATCTACCCCCTCAAATACCTTAGTGAAAAAGTTAAAAAATTTCGAAGGCAGGAACGCCTTTCGAAAAACCCGTGCTGAGATTCGTTGACTAATTTATGTTTTCAAATCAGAATTGCCTCGGAAATTATTGTTTCCCATAAATTTTCCCACTATGGAGGTTATGTTTTTTGGTCTATATTTCAAGCTAAGGCCCTGTCACCTGTTTTGAAAATGGGTATTACATTTGTCTTTTTCCCAATTATCGGATATGCCAGTTTGTAGTTATATGTTAAAAAGATTAGCCAAAGGTTTGCTAAGTTCCCTTTGCACCCTTTAGAACCCTTGCGTACAGTTCATCAGGGCCTGGGATTTGTTAGGTTTTTAATTTATCTATTTGTTGGACCGTGTCTTTTGACCCTAACGTTCATAGTTTATATCATCCTGTTCTACATAATTTATTATTTCTGGAATATCGCTAGTATCATCCTGTGTAAAAACTGAGAGGAAGAGTGTTAAAAATTTACACATTTCCTTATCACTGACGGTGAGTTGACCTGAGAAATTTTTTGAGTGGGCCTATCTTGTCCCTAATCCTGTATATGAAAGAACCCTTTTTGGGTTAGTCTTCGATTCTCTTGCAAACTAACTTATAACTTTTTTTGCTTTTCTTATTCCCTTTTTTTTCTCTTAACTGAATATATTGATTTCTTAATTCCCCCTTCCCCTTTTTGATTCGCCATATATGCCTCTTTTGCCCAATGAGATGTTTTAATCTATTGTTCATCCATTTAGATCATTTTTTTGGGATCTGTTTTCCCTATTTGGAACATAAGTTGTCTGAGAGTAGAACTATTCTCTGAAAACATCATTTTTAACCATCACTCCCTACCTCCCCCATTGTCAGGTCATTCCAGTTCAGCCTACCCAGGTAATTTTTCAGTTCTATAAAATCAACCAAGCGGAAGTCAGGGACAGAGACTTGATTGCCATTATTAGGGTAATTCCATAATATATTAAAACTGAGTAATTTGTAATCACTTTCCCCAGGCTCATCATTAACTGGCAAGAACCAAGTCTAGCAGGTTATTTCAACTAGTTGGTTCTGTAACAAACTGTTTTAAAAACAATCCTGAATGTATTAAGAAAGTCACTTGACTCTAAATTTTCTGTCAAATTGCTTCAGTTAATTTGTCTAAAGTTGAAATGTCCCATTAGCACAACATTTTCGTATGTAGATGCCTTACGAATTTCGTCCGATAGAAGTTGTAATTAACAATCTTGGTGACTGTATCACTTCTTGCACATAAAGCCTCCTCGTGTATGATGCAATGAAAGCCTATCACTGGATGACCAACATCTTTTGCAAACAGATTTAATCCTGCTTCCTACCAATCTGTCTACTCTTTTCAAACCAACTTTCCTATCCTTTCTAAATCTAAACTTATCTAACCAATTTTTAAAGCTTAATTTTTATCTTCAGTGACTCTACTCGGGAGTTTGTTCCACTCATCCATAACCCTGTTACCAACCAATGCTTTCCTATATCCTTCCTAAATCTATTTTTTTCTAATTTGAACCATAGCGCAGTTCTGTCTTGGTTAAATATTTTAACACGTTATTGACATCCCCTTTATTTATTCCTATTTTCGATTTATACACCTCATTCACATCCTCCCTAATTCTGCACCTTTCTAGAGTGTAGAATCAGTCCCTCACTCTATCCTCGTAGGAAAGATTTCTGATACTTTTCATTCTTCTCTTCGTTTTCCAGCGCATTTATGTTCATTCTGTAACATGGTGACCAGAACTGTGCAGCTTAATCTAAATGCGGCTTTACCAACGATATACAGATACCTCTGTAAAATTGTTGGGGAAGAGTAGAAGGAGGAAAGAGGAGTAAAATCATGAAGATATGAGGGAGGAGGAGCGTAGCAATGGAGTGAGGGAGGAGTGTATAGAGTGTAGAGTGAAGAATTTGAGGGAGGAGGAGTGTAGTGATGGTGATTGAGTGAAGGAGTGAGGAGGCTGCGGAAGTCGCTGTCCTGGCTTGGTAAACAACCATCACGTGTAACGTCCAAGGAAGACAAACATGGCGGTCCTGCCCTCTCCTGCCATCATTATGGTGCTGCTGCCTCTCCTGTCATCATCATGGAGCTGCTGCCTCACTTTTTCCTTGCACCCTTCCTGTCTTACTGCTGCCTCCCTTCCTTCCTGCTGCCTCTCTACTGCCATCATCATGTCTCCGCTGCCTCCCTCCTCCCTCCTCGCAGCCGCCCTCCCATCCCTGCTGCTTCTCCTGCTATCATTATAACGATGCTGCTCTCCTGTCATCATCATGGCGCTGCCTCCCTCCTACCAGCTGCCACCCATCTTTCCTACTGTCTCCTGCCATCATCATGGCGCTGCTGCCTCTCCTGCCATCATCACGGCGCTGCTACCTATCCTGTCATCATCATGGCGCTGCCTCCATCCTACCTTCTGCCTCACTTCTTCTTGATGCCTCTTCTGCCATCATTGCGCTGCTGCTGCTTCCTCCTCCCTGCTGCCTCCCCTCCCGGCTGCCTCCCTCCTCCCTGCTGTCCCCTCCTCCCGGCTGCCTCACTCTCTCCTGCTGCCTCTCCTCCCCATCATCATTGCTGCTCCTTCCATCCTCCCTCGCCTCCCTCCTTTCCTGCTGCCTGTCCTACCATCATGGCGCTGCTGCCTCCTCCTCCCTACTGCCTCCTACCGTCATCAGGGTGCTGCTGCCTCCCCCTCCCTCCCTGCTGCCTCCTGAAATCATCAGGAGCTGCTCCTCCCTCCCTCCTACTGCCTGTAAAACCAACATCAGGGCGCTGCTTCCTCCCTGCTGCCTCTCCTACCGCCATCAGGCTGCTGCCTCCTCCCTAATGCCTCTCTACCGTCATCAGAGCGCTCTTGCCTCCCTCCCTACTGCCTTCTCCTATCACCATCAGGCACTGCTACCTCCATCCCTGCTGCGTCTCCTATCATCATCAGGGCGCTGCTGAATTCCTCCCTGCTGCCTTTCCACCATCATCAGGCGCTGCTGCCTTCCCCTTCCTGCTGCCTCCATCGCTTCCTGCTGCCTCTCCTACCATCATCAGGGGCTGCTGCCTACCTCCGACTGCCTCTCCTACCATTATCACCGCCCTGCTGCCTCCCCACCGCCATCAGGGTGCTGCTGTCTCCCTTCCTGCTGCCTCTCCTACCATCATCAGGGCGCTGCTGTCTCCTTCCACTGCCTCTCCTTCCATCATCAAGGCTCTATTACCTTCCTCCCTACTGTTTCTTCTACCATCATCAGGGCGCTTCTGTCTCCCTCCCTGCTGCCTCTCCTATCATCATCAGGGCGCTGTTGCCTCCCTCCTTCCTGCTGCCTCTCCTACCATCATCAGGGCGCTACTGCCTGCCTCCTCCCTACTGCCTCTCCTACCATCATCAGAGCCCTGCTGCCTCTCCTACCGTCATCAGGGTGCTGCTGCCTCCTTCCTGCTGCCTCTCTACCATCATCAGGGCGCTGCCTTTCCCTTCCTGCTGCTCCTCCCTCCGTACTGCCTTCCTACCATCATCAGGGCTCTGCTGCCTCTCCTACCGTCATCAGGGTGCTGCTGCCTCCCTTCCTGCTGCCTCTCCTACCATCATCAGGGCGCTGCTGCCTTCCCCTTCCTGCTGCCTCCCTCCCTCCGTACTGCCTCTCCTACCATCATCAGGGCTCTGCTGCCTCTCCTACCATCATCAGGGCGCTGCTGCCTCTCCTACCATCATCAGGGCGCTGCTGCCTCTCTACCATCATCAGGCGCTGCTGCCTCTCCTACCATCATCAGGGCGCTGCTGCCCTCCCTCCCTCCCTGCTGTCTCTCCTACCATCATCAGGGCGCTGCTACCTCCCTCCCTCATGCCTCTCCTTCCGTCAACAGAGCGCTGCTGCCTCTCTCCCTACTGTCTCTCCTACCGTCATCAAGGTGCTGCTGCCTCCTTCCTGCTGCGTCTCCTACCATCATCAGGGCGCTGCTGCCTCCCTCCTCCTACTGCCTCTCCTACCTTCATCAAGGCGCTGCTGCCTCCCTCCCTACTGCCTCTCCTACCATCATCAGGGGGTTGCTGCCTCCTCCATACTGCCTCTCCTACCATCAACAGGCTGCTGCCTCCTCCATACTGCCTCTCCTACCATCAACAGCGCTGCCTCCTCCCTGATGCCTCTCCTACCGTCATCAGAGCGTTGCTGTCTCCTCCCTGCTGCCTGTACTATCATCATCAGGGCGCTGCTGCCTGCCTCCTCCCTACGCCTCTAATACCATCAACAGGGTCTTGCTGCCTCTCCTACCGTCATCAAGGTGCTGCTTCCTCCCTTCCTGCTGCCTCTCCTACCATCATCAGGCGCTGCTGCCTCCCTCCTGATGCCTCTCCTACCAACATCAGGGCGCTGCTGCCTCCTCCCTGATGCCTCTCCTACCAACATCAGGGCGCTGCTGCCTCCCTCCTGATGCATCTACCATCATCAGGGCGCTGCTGCCTTCCTCCCTGATCCTCTCCTACCGTCATCATTGCGCTGCTGCCTTTCCACCATCATCAGAGAGCTGCTGTCTCCTACCTGCCTGTCTCTCCTACCATCGTCGGGAGCTGCTGTCTCCTACCTGCTGCCTCTCCTACCATCGTCAGGGAGCTACTGTCTCCTACCTGCTGCCTCTCCTACCATCGTCAGGGAGCTACTGTCTCCTACCTGCTGTCTCTCCTACCATCGTCAGGGAGCTGTCCATACCTGCTGTCTCTCCTACCATCGTCAGGGAGCTGCTGTCTCCCTACCTGCTGCCTCTCCTACCATCGTCAGGGGCTGCTGTCTCCTACCTGCGCCTCTCCTACCATCGTCAGGGAGCTTCTGTCTCCCTACCTGCTGCCTCTCCTACCATCGTCAGGGAGCTGCTGTCTGCATACCTGCTGTCTCTCCTACCATCGTCAGGAGCTGCTGTCTCCCTACCTGCTGCCTCTCCACCATCGTCAGGGAGCTGCTGTCTCCTACCTGCTGCCTCTCCTACCATCGTCAGGAGCTACTGTCTCCCTACCTGCTGCCTCTCCTACCATCGTCAGGAGCTGCTGTCTCCTAACTGCTGCCTCTCCTACCATCGTCAGGGAACTGCTGTCTCCCTACCTGCTGCCTCTCCTACCATCGTCAGATATCATGTTTTTGTCGTCTGTGTTGATGGAAATTCCGTTTGAAATTCAGTTTCGCAAGTGTATGGGGTAGGCCATCCCGATATATGGTAATATTATCCCATGTGATAGTAACTCCAGCTCTGCTGGCACGAGACTTGAAGCTGCCGTAACTGATGAATCTTTAATAGAATATTTGACAATATCCTGATGTCTCCCAGCACTCTCTGACTGACTTCAAAACTGGTATGTGACCCATCATGAGTGATGGAATATGACATGAAAACATTGCTAGTTTGTGTTCTCTCTGTGTAACTATCACATGGAATGTTGTAGCAGCAAACTGCTGCTGTAGGCGATTTTGCTAAATAAAAAAAGATTAGAAAACTCCTTCCTCCTGCAGCCAACATTTATGACAGCCATCGTCACTATGGTTTACTGTGAGCAGCCACGCGTGGCACGTAGCCGCCCACCGCCCAGCTGGTGGTGAGGCCGCCCACACCGCTCAGCTGGTGGTGAGGCCGCCCTCACCGCTCAGCTGGTGGTGAGGCTGCCCACACCGCTCAGCTGGTGGTGAGGCCGTCCACACCGTCCAGCTGGTGGTGAGGCCGCTCACACCGCCCAACTGGTGGTGAGGCCGCCCACCGCCCAGCTGGTGGTGAGGCCGCCCACACCGCCCAGATGGTAGTGAGGCCGCCCACACCGCTCAGCTGGTGGTGAGGCTGCCCACACCGTCCAGCTGGTGGTGAGGCAGCTTACACAAATCATCAGGTGGAGAAGCCTCCAACTCTACACAATAGGGTAAGGTAGAAATCTCCAACAATACACAGCGGAGGTGTGATAGACAGACCTCCAACACTACACAGCGGGGGAGGGGTGGAGATACCTCCAGCACAGCAGGGTTAAGGGGTAGGAATATCAATTTATCACAGCACATCAAGAATCGCCTTACAGCCTAACACTGTAACCGCCCCTTGCTTAAGAAACTCCCGTAGGTGCCGCGTCAGGAAGTCAAGATAATTAGAGCGAGGTGTAACGAACAACAACAGTAACAGGAATAATAATAATAATAATAACAGCAATAATAATAATAATAATAATAATAATAATAATAATAATAATAATAATAATAATAATAATAATAATAATAATACGTCTATTGTTAATAAAATGAAAAAGGATAATTGCAAGTAAAGATATAATAAACACACACACACAAAATATGTTCACTTAATTTCAATCCTAAGTTTGCTTTGATTCACGATTCCTCATAAACAAGCCTCTGCAGATTAAAGACATTTTTTATTATTTCTGATATTTGCATTCAAACATGTATTCCATTTTTTCATGTTTTCAATAGATGTTTCTCCATTATCTTAACAGGTTTACAAGAATGTATAAGCCAATAGACATGTATTTCTCAGCATATGTACATCATGTGCATCGAGAAGTATGTATATATATATATATATATATATATATATATATATATATATATATATATATATATATATATATATATATATATATTTTAATATTAGGTAGTAGGTTGGTAGACAGCAACCGCCCAGGGAGGTACTACCGTCCTGCCAAGTGAGTGTAAAACGAAAGCCTGTAATTGTTTTACATGATGGTAGGATTGCTGGTGTCTTTTTTCTGTCTCATAAACATGCAAGATTTCAGGTACATCTTGCTACTTCTACTTACACTTAGGTCACACTACACATTCATGTACAAGCATATATATACACACCCTCTGGGTTTTCTTCTATTTTCTTACTAGTTCTTGTTCTTATTTCCTCTTAAGAGGCGCCTAAAATGCCTGGAGCAAGGGGCTAGTAACCCCTTCTCCTGAATAAATTACTAAATGTAAAAGGAGAAACTTTCGTTTTTCCTTTTGGGCCACCCTCCCTCGGTGGGAAACGGCTGACGTGTTGAAAGAAAGAATATATATATATATATATATATATATATATATATATATATAAACAAACTATGAAAAATAGAAATCAACCCTGACTACTCCATTATCAAGGACTATAAGGAAACATGACAAGAGGGCTTATATAGGGTGAGACTACACCTCACAGTCACATCACACTAACAAAGACTACACTCACGTAGGTAACATCCACGACTTGAAGAGGAAAACAAGAAGGACCTGAAACTCTTCCAAGAATTAAGATTATCCAATTTATCATTAAATTCTTCCCAAATTTTAAAATTTGGGAAGAATTTAATGATAAATTGGACTAATCTTAATTCTGGGAAGAGTTTCAGGTCCTTTCTTTTTCCTCTTACAGAGTCGATGTTACGCTACTGTGAGGTGTATCTTTGTTAGTGTGATGACGAGGTGTATCTCCCTTATATAAGTCCTCTTGTCATGTTTCCTTATAGTTCCTTGATAATGTGAGTAGTCCGAAGCGCTGAATTTATTTTTTCATAGTGGTTTTTTGCATATTTTGATATCACCTGATTACTGTGATCTTTTGCATATATATATATATATATATATATATATATATATATATATATTATATTATTATAACCACAAACCAGTGGTATTGATCAATAACAACACTGCGACTAGCCAAGAACTCGAACCCATGCTACTTTTGCCCGCCTCATGGTGAACGAAAATACATGATGCTTTAATCCACAGGACCACGCAATCCTACAAGAATGACGCACCCAGCCAAACTAGGTGTTTTACCGTCATCTGAGGACATATGGTGGTTTGGGTGCCTCTGAGCTAATTTCATTCTACTCCCAGTTTGGTATATTACCCCAACGAGCAGTATTTTATATTATTGTAACCACGAACGAGTGGTATTGATCAAAAAGAACACTGCGACTAGCCAAGGACTCGAACCCATGCTGCTTTGACCCACCTCATGGTGAGCGAAAACACATGACGCTCTAACCCACAGGACGACGCTTCATTCTTGTAGGATTGCGTGGTCCTGTTAGTTAGAGCGTCATGTGTTGTCCTCACCATGAGGCGGCCAAAGGAGCATGGCTCAAGTCCTTGGCTAGTCCATGTTGTTATTGATATATATGTCGGTCCGATTAAGTAAAACTTGCGATTTTGGCTTAAATAGCAACGCTCTTCTTGCCATATAAGACAAGCGAAAATTTATGTATGCAATAATTTCGCAAAAATCATTCTGAACCTAACAAAAAAATATATTTCATTGTGTTTGTTTATTATTAAATTAATGTTAATGTATCTATAATATATTTAGTTGGGTTAGGCTAAATTAAATTGTGCTTGTTGTAATAAGGTTAGGTAGGTTTTCAAAGTATCTCTTGGTACAAAATTATAAATTCTTACATTAACATAAATGAAAAAATATATCTTTAAACGTATAAGAGAAAATTTTAGAAAGGACTTAATTTTAAATGAGTTTTTGCTAATTGATCAGTTTTATCTAATCGGACGATATATATATATATATATAAAAAATTTTATATATATTTTATAAAAATATATATTATAATACAAACAGTGGTATTAGTGAATAACAAAGTCTGCGACTAAGTTATGAAAGTTTCTTAAATTGTAACTATAGTGATGCATCGTGTCTGAAGTGACTGGTGAATACAGCTAAAAAATAGGTCAGCTCTTAAACCCAATAGTTACTCGCCAGTGAGAGAAAAGAGAGAGAGAGAAAAAAAAGAAGAGAAGAGAGAGAGAGAGGAGAGAGAGAGAGAGAGAGAGAGAGAGAGAGAGAGAGAGAGAGAGAGAGAGAGAGAGAGAGAGAGAGAGAGAGAGAGAGAGAGAGGGTTGTCTGAATGGATGACTCCACCTTAAACATTTACTTATACTAGAGAGGGATGCCCGCTGCTCTCGGATGCGTCAGTCATCATCTTGCAGAGTTTCTTGCAGGATACATTTGCTGCTGAGTAAACAGATGATGACATTGTGTAAACATGACTACTGCAAAACCCTTTACAATACTCAAATTCGAATCCACCCGGATGCATCCACTTTTGGATGGCCTCCCCATACCATCCTGGATTGCTTCCACCTGCCAATTCAGCAGAGACATTAATTAAACAGCGGAGAGATATTGGTGACGGTGTGATACCAAGGTATATAAGTTTCCTGAACGGGCGCTGCTTTGTTGGCAGCCAAAAGTCAATTATTATATCACAAAACAATTAGCCATTATCAACTCTACTCTGACAATATATTTCTGGAACATCACTCCATCATAGATCATATATAACTAGCTAAATGATAAATCTGAGAAAATGAATTGTTTAAACTGCAGATTCTTTTTCACACCCACCCACTGCTTTAAATAAGGCGCTCCAGGCTAGAAAGGGATGATACACATACAACCCGCACATATAAAAGAGAGGAGCTTACGACGACGTTTCGGCCCGACTTCGGTCAGACTAACACTCTTCGCACTAATCTAGTTCATACCTCCCCTCCCTCCACAGATTCTCCTGGTGTCTACTTTATTTCTTGCTCCTCCTGTCCTCTTCAGTACTTCGGAGAAACTGGCCGATCTCTTTCTGACAGACTCAGGGAGCACAAAAATAGTGTTAGGCTTGCCGACACTAATAATGCTCTTTTCTGTCATGTCAGAGATCACAGTCATCCTATTGATTGGTCTTCTGCTAAAACTGTCTACCCTACGTCCAACTTTCATAGTCGCCGCCTGGTTGAATCCTCCCTTATACACAACTTTCCCTGTATGAATCTTAGCCCTGGCTTTGTCTCTGTAGATGCTTTCCTCTCCCATTACATTGTTAAATGCTCTAAACTTCAGAACACCCGTCACTTAACCTGATTCCTTCACCTTTCATCTCTTCCCTCTTCTCCTTTTTTCTCCTATGGGTTTTCCTTTCTTTCCTTTCTTTTGCCTTGTATTTGTCTTTTATTTGCCTTTCCTCCCTCTGTGTTCTCGTCCCACCCTTGAGGGCCGCTAGCCTCATTGCAGTGCTCCTCTAGAATATGACTGTCTCAACTACTACTATTACTACTACTACCACTTCCACTACTTACTCCATTATTACCCCACTCTCTGGTACCCTCCCTGTCTGCCTGCCTATAAATACCACTTCCCCGTCTTTGTGTGTTAGTGTGACTTTGTAAATGGTCCAAGTCGGGCCGAAACGTCGTCGTAAGCTCCTCTCTTTTATATGTGCGGGTTGTGTGTGTATTGTTCCAGTCACGGTATTGTGTCTTTTTGTTATTTATTTAGAAAGGGATGAATTTTGCAAGTGGCAAGTTGAGAGGCGGAACCAGTAGCTTTGACTTGATTCCTGTAGCCCCGTATAAGTGAATACGTACACAAGTAATATACTGACTTGTTTAAAGGTAGTCCTACTTACTCATCTCCTGCATACTTCCCTCGGACAGAAGAGAGTACAGGAGGTGAGTTGAAGTATGTAGATTGTCTAAAGAAAAATTGGATGAGGAATGGAAAAAAATATTCAGTTTCCTTCAGCAGTAAACTGAGGGGATGTTCAATATGGCAAGGAAGGAGCTAAATAAGGGGCTCATAGGGTTAAGAGAATTACAATGCATCGAACAAATAATAATAAAAAAAGAATATCGGAAGGTTCTCCATGACAAAGAACGTTCAATAACGCTGACTCGGACACACACACACCTGTCTTCCACTGTATTGACGCACACACACATGTCTTAAACTGTATTGACGCACACACCTGCCTTCCACTGTACTGATGCACACACACCTGCCTTCCACTGTACTGACGCACACACACCTGCCTTCCACTGTACTGACGCACACACACCTGTCTTCCACTGTCTGACGCACACACACCTGCTTTCCACTGTACTGATGCACACACCTGCCTTCCACTGTACTGACGCACACTCCAAATACCTATGCCACTCCAGCCAGATGATCAACAACCAGAAAGCTTACGCTACAACAGAGTATGGTAAAGAAAACTCAGTTTGGTACACAAATGTGGATGGATTATCGAACAAAAGCGGTGAGTTTATAGACTGGATAGGCATCATAACTATTACAGAGACGAAACTACCTGCAATGATAACTGATGTCATATTCCCAGTACGATACCAGGTAATGAGGAAAGACTGAAGAAACAGGAAAGGGGAAAGAATGGTTCTGCTAGTAAGAAATTAGAGGAGTTTAGAAGTAATCAGAATACATACTTATATGAGCCAGTTGATCATGGAGTGGGATACAGTCAAAGCTGGGGGACCCAGATTGATGGTAGTGGTGATTTACAGCCCAACGCCAAGCAATAGGAGACCAAGACAGGATGTGAAAGTGCAAGGGCCCATCAAACCCTCAGAGCTTATGAAGGAATCCCCTCCTCCTTATGAAGGAATCCCCTCCTCCTTATGAAGGAATCCCCTCCTCCTTATGAAAAGAAAACATAGAAAAATAAATTATAACAAAAGATAAACAACGATTTATTGAATATAAACAAATTTCTTAAAACATAAAACAATTAAACATAAAATCGTCCTAACTGAAGCAAATGATGGAAAAAATTAAATGAATAAATAACATGAACAAGTCTAATATGTACAGAAAGATCTGAGTCTGCCGATGTTATGGCAAGGCGCACAGGAACACCTGGAGTGGAACGGGAAGCTACAGTGAGGTCACAGGTGTTTGTGACTATTGCGAAGTCTAGTTCCAGACGGATACAAGGCTTATGAAGGTGCGCAGCTAGAAGCGTAGATAACCGAGTTAACTGCCGGCATTAGTAGTCAACTGGAAATCGGCAACAGAGTAGAAAGCACTAGGCAAGTTCCTCACTATGTTGCCGAGATAGTAGCTCTGCCCTGGTGGACAGAAAAGAAAAACGAAAGAAAAGAGCTTGAAAAGTTATAGAAATCGAAAGACAATCGAAAACAGAGAAGTGATCAGATGCACCAGAAAAAAATATGCTAAGGTGAAGAGAGAGGCTGAGTAGCAGTTTGAAAATGACATAGACGGAGGCAAAACTGCCTCACAGCAACATGAAAACAATGAAAACAGCAAAAGCTAATTCGACTCAAGAAGGAAGAGGTCTTTGAAGTATTCAACAAACGATTTTAAGAGGTATTTTCAGTGGAAACTGGTAATAACAGAGTGGTAGAGCAACAGGTACACCTTTGGGTACTGGAAAACATATACACAGAAGGGTTAAATAAAATACTTTTACATCAAAGGCAATGGACCTTGGATTCTGTGAGAAGAAGGAGAAGCACTGTCTGAACCATTAGCTAGTTTATAGCACTGGCCAATTGCCAGAGATCAAGAAAACAGTGAATACGGTCCCCATATTTAATAAAGAAGACGGAATTATTGAACTAAAGGCCAGTATCACAGACATGCATGCCATGAAAGGCAATGGAAAAGATAATTAGAAGGAGCATGGTAGATCACTTGGAAGGAAGTGATTTCATAAGCAGTAATCAACATGAGTTTAAAAATGGCAAATCTTGTCATACTAACCTACTGGAGATTAATGGCAAAGTGACAGGAGGAAGGGGGATGGGTAGCATGCATATTCGTAGATTACAAGAAGGCATTTTATATTATACCCCTCTAGAGACCAGGGATGTACTCCTATGGGTTAAAAGATCACCTTAGCGGAAGGAAAGATTGATTGTCGGGAAGATGTGTCAAAATGGGTAAGAGTGACAAGTGGGGTTCTGCAGTGATCGGTATTAGGACCAGTACTGTTTCGGATATATGTGAATAACAAACCAGACCGCACTGAGGCAGATGTATCTCTGTTTGCTGATACTGAAAACTAATGAGGAGCATAAAACAACAATAATAAGAAATGGTTGCAAATATATCTTGGGGCAGATAATGGATACTTGAATTCAACCCCCGCAAATGAACTGTTTGAAGAATACAGAAGGAACAAGAAAACCAGATACAGAGTACAGACGGGACAGAGACTACAGATCTCACTCAAAGAGAAAGACCATGGGGGATCATAGTGCCAAGCATTTTGTTGGAGGCGCAAATCAACTTAACAACCTTTGCAGCCAATGCTCGTCTGTCAAATCAACAAATTCATTCAAGAACCTCTGTAACATCTATCGGTCCCATCTCGGACTACGCAGCACCAGAATGGAACCACACCTGATAAAGCAAGTTAAGACACTGGAGAAAACACTGAGGTATGCAATGAGACTGGTCCCAGAGTTATAAGGAATGAGGATGAAGATAGGAGAAAAAAACTTAATTTCATTATATTAGAGGAAGGCTGAACAAGGAGACATGATACAGCATACAAAATACTTGGAAGAATTGATAAGGGAGACATAGAAAACAGAGGAAAAAGATGCAGGGGAGCACAGTTGGAAAAAAGGGGAAAGCCCCCCCCGGGCCCCAAAGGGGTAATTTAAAAATGGCAAAAAAAGAATGTAAATAAAAATACAGATAAAAGGGGCACCCAAATTTGGGCTCAGAAAAGACTTACAGAAAATTTTCCCAGAGTATGTGTTTCTGGATCCCACAAAACAGAAAACTCACCAAATTATTCAAGTAATATTGAACATCCACTTTTCCAAAATTCCGTACCACGAAAAAAAGGGTTCAACAGTGTGTTTTTTTTCCACACTCAATGGTCATCCATGATTGTATTCTTTCAAATAAAAAGGACACCCCGTGAGCCTTAATTACTCCCTGGAAACCAATCTTCAAAAGAAAATGAACTACCAAAACCAACCCCCGGAATGTACCCCCTGGAATCAAAATGTTAGATCACCAGTAAAAAAAAAAATATTTAGTAAAAAAGCCATCATTTAATTGAGGAAAAAACATGTTACCAAGTTTCCTTTTGTATAAAAATCTCACGAAAAAACTATACATCTAAGGAAAGAAATTGTCTTGTTTAAAAAATTTCCTCAAAAACATTAATTGAAACATTTCTTCTTCTTCGGGATCCAATCCTGCCTGGTGAATTTAACTGGGTTTTCAAAGTTACGTTACTAAAAAAAAGATATAGAAAATTTTTTTAATCCCTTTTAAAAAGGGTTCAAATTTGAATGGCTGCTGAATCTTATGGTCGGGAAAAAAGTACCTTTTAAAATTTTTTTTCGTGGGGGAAATTTTTTGTGTAGTAAAATAAAAAAAAAAAAACTTGGAAATGTTGAAATCTGTCATAACTGCAGAAGATTCTTTATCGGTTTCACACTTTCACCAATGGTGGGTTCCCGATCACAAGGTTCGCGCTGCCACTGGGTGTCATAAGTCCCAATTTGGCAATTATATTAAATATATAGGGGATGGGGAAAGTGTTGAATGATGATGAAAGTTTTTCTTTTTTTGGTCACTCTGCCTCGGTGGGGGGCCGACGTGTTAAGAAGATTCATTTTTTATTCAATAACTATCGAATGCTTCTTCTAATTGGTTTCCCAAGATATTACTGACGAGGCATTATTTGGTTGGGATGATAACCCATAAGTTTAGTTCGAATAGGTACAAATTTGGAATTTTACTAAAATATTTAAAAAAAAAAAAGTGGAATCGTTGGAATCAGATTAATTATTCCAGAATGTTCTCCTGTTAGGCTTCAAACTTTTACCATTGATGTTCTTTATTAAAACACAGTTTTGTCATTCACTTTGAGATGTGAAATTTCAATATGCTATTTTTATTAAAAACTTTTCCCCATGTAATAACTTAGTGAATGCTTCTTCGATGGGTTTAAAACCCCTTTAAATTCGGGGTGTTTTTTAGTTGTTAAATTTTGCCATTTGATTTAAAAAATTTTTATAAAATTTGTTTTTTCAAACAAAAATTAAAATAAAATATTTTTTTACAGGATTGTACAAAACTTTAAAAAAAAAATGAAAAATGAAAAATGGCTTTTTAAGTTTAACGAGAGAAGACCTTCCAATTTTTTTGAATATTTTTGTTTAGCAAAATTTTCGTTTGAAACTCGAGTACGAATTATTCAATCGATTTAAAAGGGTCGTTTAATGTATGTTGACAAGTTTAAATGTGATTATTTGCATGCATGTGTCCCCACACACAGTGCTACATAACCCGTTCCCTTTTTTTTTGTTTCCGTGTTATTACGGGAAATTTGCCCCCTTTCTCAGCGGCCATTTTGCCTTTGGCCCTTCATGCTGGGTGATTGGCCCCTGGGCCTAGTAATTGGGCTTATTTTTTTCCCTTGCCAAATTTTAATTTAATTCCCCCCAGCCAGGGGTGAACACCCCCGGCCCAGTCCATGACCAGGTCTCCCGTTTGGGTCAGGGCCTAATCATCCAAGCTGTTACTGTTTGGGTGCACGCAATCCAAAGTACTGACTTTATGTATTACCCCCGTTCACTTTTGAAGACAGCCAAGGGTATATTCACCCTATGCATGGAGGGAGACTTGTGTTTTTCTTAGTGTACTGATGGTGTCCCTGCTTTCCCTTGGGGTATGTTGCAGCGTCTGGATACCCTTTTCTTTCTTATAGGGTGATTTCTGTTTGCAGATTTGGGACTATTTCCCCAAGAATTTTCCAGGGATAGATTGTGATGTATCTCTCTCTAAAGCTTGGGGTGTACAGGGAAAGAGACTATAAAAAGTTCCAAGTAATTAAGGGGGTTTACTGAACTTATATGAGCAGGGAAAGGTTTTTTTTACATTCTCTAAATGTGCGGTTTCACCTGCCTTATAGAGCTGTTAGTGACAGCAGATAGAGTATAGAGAGCAGCAGTATAGAAAGAAAAGGGCTTAAAATGGATCATCATTGGCATGGCATCTCTTGTTTTGAAAGTTCTCATTATCCATCCTATCATTATCCTCGCAAAATGTGATCCTTCAAAAGGGGAGATACTTGACATTAATTAACATTCCAAAGTCATTCACAATTCTTTTTGGTTTTATTGTGTGGTTAGAGTTTGTAGTATACTTGTTCTAGTTATTATTTCCTCAGGTTTTCTATAACGGAGTAATGAAATTGTCCACACTGAACATCATATTATTTTCCGTGTCCATTAAAAATTTGGTTTTTAACCAATAGGAAATTTACCGTGTCCTCAATGGATGACTCATGCAGATATTTTTATCATCTGCAAAAGAAGACACAGTGTAATGTTTAACATCTCTATGCCTGATATGTGTGAGGAAAAAGGGGACCCGTTTTTTGGAAAAAGAGTCTTTCTGTGGTTGCCCAAGACTTAAACTCTGCCTTCTGATTAAAATATAATAATTGTGAAAGGCATCAATCGTCAATGGCTGATGCATCGCTAAGGCTGAGTAGGCACAAATTTTCTTAGATTTTGTGGGTTTTAAAAGAAAAAAGCATCTTAAGGGAGGGTTGTAACCCTTATGTGCTGATGTGTTTTCCTCTAGTGGGAAACAATTTCTTGATGAAGGGTGTGTTATCATGTGTAATTTTTTTTTAAACCCCAAAATTTTTTTTTTTTTTTAAAAACTTGGAGAATATCTCGTCTCATCAAAAAACAAATCAGTATTTGAGAGTTTGGTTGTCTTAGGTTTTAAGTTCTATTATGGGTGTATAACTGTTTGTTCTCAAGATACCCCCAAAATTTTTTTTTGTTATGAGCACTAGGCTTACATAAATCTTTTTCAAAATTGGTCATTCTTAATTAGAGAAAAGTTTGGATTGATTTTAGCTTGAGGTCCCAGTTCGGGCTTCTGGGCAAAATCTGAAAGAATGAGATCTGTAAAAAGATTGCTTTCAATATTTCTATGCTCATGACGGGCAATAAAACTTTGGGGGTTTTAAGTTTTAAAGCTGGGCTCTTTGATTTGCGCCCCATATAATCTATTTTTCTTTTTTTTTTCTTTTAAGAAATCTTTAATATTAGCTTAGGACCGTACATGTGCTATTTTTTTTTTTTTTTTTTTAAGAAGAAGAAATTTTAATATTAGCTTACATATGACTTATGGATGTCGTTTCCGATAGCCCTACATATATTCAGCACTAATA
>WNWK01033782.1:0-20901 GCA_009830355.1 Cherax destructor | reverse complement strand
GGAGAATGCTGGGTCAGGTGGAAAGCTGCAGGAGTTTTAAAAAGATGTGAAAATTAAAAAACATAGTGTGACTTAAAGGACTGCAGTGTACCATTCTTTAGTTTTAGGTAAGCGTTGAAGAAGTTTCTTGGGAATAGGTTCAGCTATGTTGTAGAAACCGTTGTTCTGGTTGAAGTTTTTGGAATACAGATGATGATGATTCAAGGGTTTTTCATTGCGGTTTGTTCTTTGGCGCATGTATAGTGTTCAGAAAACTGTCATATGAAAAGCTCTCTTCATTACCCCAGTCCACAGATGATAAGTGTTCTCTAAGCCCATTGTATCTGCAAAAACAAAAATCTGGGACCGTTACTGAGTTATTCCTACTATGAAACTTCTTTTCATGCAAAGGTGGAAAAATAAACACATAAGCAGTAAATGTGATCCAATGACAACTTTTTACCCCACGTAGTGGGCTTTATCGAAGTCAACAGATCTACCTGGAAAATGAGCAACATGGAGATATATATAGGGTACAGTCAGGTGGAGAATGCTGGGTCAGGTGGAAAGCTGCATGTGAGTTTTAAAAAAGTAGTGTGAAAATTAAAAACATAGTGTGATTTAAAAGGACTGCAGTGTACCATTCTTGAGTTCTAGGTGGGATAGCTTTTGAAGAATTTTTCTTGGCAATAGGTTCAGCTATGTTGTAGAACCGTTGTTCGGGTTTGGGAAGTTGTTGGATATACAGATGATGATGATTCAAAGGATTCTTCGGTATTGCGTGTTGTCTTCCCCTGGCGATGAGTCTTGCGTTTCTGTAGTTGATTAAATGGTTGCGTTTTTAAACTCAAAAAGAAAACCAAAGACCACCCCAAGCCAAAACCTGTAAATCTGAATCCCCTTCCCAAAACGAGCTCAACAAGCAACCTTTGAAAGAAACCCTTTTTCAAGCACCCCCGCTAAAGAATTCCCTGCGGTTTTTAATCCCCTATTTTTTTAACTATCACTATTTTAAGACCCCACATGAAATTTTCTCCACCTGACCCACATTCTGACTGACCTATATGCCATTTCCAGGGGGTTTGTCTTGCCCGAAAAAACCCCACTGCGTGGGGGGCCGTTGTCAATAAAGGATCACTTATCCCATGTTTTATTTTCCATTGTATATTTTTATACCATTTATTTCAATCCCAAAAGAGATTTGTGTTCTTGCGCCGAGTTCCTCTGTAATTTCTAAATTTTAACAAGGGTTTCCTTGTTTGCCAGAATAAGTCAAACAGATTATTTCCCCTTGTAGGTTCTGTCACAAACTTTCAAAAAACAATCTTGAACTACTTCTAAGAAATCGTTAGATTCTAAATTCCCATAAAAATTCCAATCAATTTGACTAAAGTTGAAGTCACCCAGAATAACTACGTTATCGTGCATTGTGTCATAAGAACATAAAAAAAGGAGGAACACTGCAGCAGGCCTGTTGGCCATTCGGGCAGGTCCTTCACATTCCATCCACCAACGAATTTTTGTTCAACCTAATTTTCAATGCTACCCAAAATAAGCTTTGATAATTTTATTTACTCATGTGCAATTCCACTCAAATCAAACCCCTTTCACTCATGAATTTATCCAACCTAAATTTAAAACTACCCAAGGTCCTTGCTTCAATAACCCTACTAGGCAGACTGTTCCATTCATCAACTACCCTATTTCCAAACCAATACTTTCCTATATCCTTTCTAAATCTAAACTTATCTAACTTGAATCCATTATTGCGGGTTCTCTCTTGGAAGATACCCTCAAGACCTGTTATATCCCCTTTTTAATACCCATTTTCCACTTGTATACCTCGATCATGTCTCCCCTCATTCTACGTCTTACAAGTGAATGAAATTTTAAAGGGTCTTCAATCTTTCTTCGTAGGAAGATTTCTAATGCTATGTATTAATTTAGTCATTCTACGCTGAATGTTTTCTAACGAATTTATGTCCATTCTGTAATATGGAGACCAGAACTTAGGCTGCGTAATCTAGGTGAGGCCTTACTAATGATGTATAAAGCTGTAATATAACGTCTGGACTTCTGTTGCTAACACTTCTTGATATAAATCCCAGTAATCTATTTGCCTTATTACGTACGCTTAGGCATTGCTGTCTTGGTTTAAGGTTGCTGCTTACCATCACCCCAAGTCCTTCTCGCAATCTGTATGGCTAAGTTCTACGTTGTTTAACTTATAAGTGCTTGGGTTATGGACACTCCGAGCTTTAGAACTTGCATTTATCTACATTGAACTGCATCTGCCATTTTCTGACCAGGAATTGAGTTTGTCTAAATCCTCCTGTAGTTCACTGACATCTACGTCTGAATCGATTATCCTACCCATCTTCGTGTCATCAGCGAATTTGCTCATATCACTAGAAATTCCCTCGTCAAGGTCATTTATATATATTATAAACAACAACGAAAACCGATCCCTGAGGAACGCCACTTGTTACAGATCCACTCCGATTTAACCCCATATCTAAGTTTGGGGGACGGTATATCACACCTAAAATTAATTTTTTATGCCCCTCTGAAAATTCTATCCAGACAGACTCTGTATGTGTTAATTCCAGACTTTATACCCATTTTATACAACAATTTAAATGATCACGGACATGAGTGCCACCCACCCCCTTCCCCATACTTCTGTCTCGAACAATTTAAAACCCTGAATGTGACATTCGGCAAAGTCCCCATTTTTCATATTAAACCATGTTTCAGTTATTGCAAAAAAATCAAAATTTCCTGTACTTGCAACTCTCTCAACTCGTCCATCTTATTCTTTTCACGACTATTGTTAAATTAGACACATAACAACACTTGGGTATCTTTATTTAAAGGGAAAAGTTTCGCCACACAGTGGCTTCATCCGTCAATACAAAAGAAAGGTGTAAGGAGAGGAGTTTGGGGTTATCATCCCTCGCCCAGGGCGATGTGTTCAGTCCATCAATCTTGTTAAGGGGCCAAAGCCGTAGGGTGGCATATGCTGTAATCCCGGTGAGATGAAACAGGAGGAGGCGGTTAGTGGTATCAACCCTAGTCAAATAAGTCCTTGTCCAAAAGGGTTTTGGGCAAATGTTGAAGAATCCTTTGTATCAAGATCCCAAGAAGTTGCTGTGTCAGACAGGATGTAGATGAATGGTTCAGAGAACCACAAGTTGTTAAATTAGACAATAAAACCTTGGGGATCTTTTTGAAAACTTTCCCACACAGTGGCTTCATGTCCCAAAACAAAGTAGAAAGGTGTAAGGAGAGGGGAGTTTGAGGTTATCGCCCCGGCCTGGAGTCGATGTGTTCAGTCCATCAACTTGTTGAAGTGTAGCACAAAACCGTAGGTGGCATATGCTGTAATCGGTGAGATGAACAGGAGGAGGCGGTAAAGTGGTATCAACCACTAGTCGAAAATCCTTGCCCCAAAGGGTTTTGGGAAAAAAAGTTGAAAACCCCCTTTTTATCAAGACCCAAGAATTGGGTAGGGATGTAGATGTTAAATTATGCTTATTTTTGGGGTGAATTAAAAAATTTTGGGTTTGGGGAGAACATAAGGGGATTACCAAAACCCCCCCTTCTTTTAAGGGGAGGACGGCCCGTCGGTCCACCAGCCGGCTGTGGTTCCGTTGGACTGCGTGCGGCCAGCAGTAACAGCCTGGTTGATCAGGCTCTGGTCCAACATGAGGCCTGGTCACAGACCGGGCCGCAGGGGCGTTGACCCCTGGAATTCTCTCCAGGTAAACTCCAGGTTAGTGGGGTGGATTGTGAAGGACCTGCCTAGTATGGGCCAACAGGCCTTCTGCAGTGTTCCTCCTTTCTTATGTTCTCTCTCTCTCTCTCTCTGCACAGGTCATTAAGTTCTAATATTTGAAGCTACAATGTTAATTTGTAAATCATAAGAACAAGTTTGTGGGAAACAAACATGTAAGCTCTGTAATTTAGGTTATAATATCCGCCACATCCGCTTTATTTGGCCCGGATGCGGATGCGGATGCGGATATTTATTTAATAGTGATTACGGATGCGGACGCGGATGCGGATGTCTCATTTAGGAAAAATACGGATGCGGATGCGGATGTCTCATTTAGAAAAGTACGGATGCGGATGCGGATGTCTCATTTAGAAAAATACGGATGCGGATGCGGATGCGGATGTAAGAATTTATGCGGATGCTCCGGGGATGCGGATGCGGATACGGATATCCGATACATCCCTACTAGAGACGGTTGACTGGGCTATAGAATTCCCCAACGCCAAGGGTATCGACGATTTGACAGACAATAACAAATTACTTAGACTATACAACAAACATTGTCCTATAAAAATGAAACAGATTATGAATAAACGGCTAGGTTGTCCATGGCTAACTAACAGCTTACTAAAATTCATTAACAAGAAACATCAATATGAAAAGCAATATAGACGGGGCTTCATACATAAAGATTTTATTAAACACTATTCATCAGTTCTCACCAAACTAATAAAAAAAAGCCAAACAATTGTACTACTCCAGCAGATTCACTGAAACAAGAGGAGATATAAAAAAGACCTGGAAAACACTCTCACAATAAACCAAACGAAACACCACTACAGCCTATTGATATAGTAAACAAGATAAATGACTTCTTCTCAACCATAGGATCAAATCTTGCCAGTGAAATCCCAGATACCAAAGCCCGACCAAGTGATTACCTAGATGGAAATTTCCCATCCTCCTTCTATCTTGCACCTACTGAGTCCACTGAAGTCACCATGATAATCAAGTCACTTAAAAATAAATCAGGGAATCTGTCTCAAGTCCCACCATTATTATACAAGCGAGCCGCCCATGTCCTTTCACATGCTATTTCATTACTTTTTAACAAATCACTAGAAACTAGCATTTTCCTGACACTACTCAAAACAGCAAGGGTTACACCAATACACAAAGGTGGTGACCCCACAGACGTAAACAACTATAGGCCAATATCAAACTTACCGTTGCTATCCAAAATTTTCGAGAAACTTGAGCACAAGAGATTATACTCGTTTATAACGACACAAAGCATGCTCAACCCCTGCTAATTTGGCTTCAGAAAAAATAAAAACACTAACGATGCAATCGTAAAAATGATAGACCTGCTTTACACAGCACTGGAAAATAAGGAATATCCACTAGGACTTTTTATTGACCTAAGGAAAGCTTTCGACACTGTAAATCACGGCATCCTACTCCACAAACTTGACCACTATGATATAAGAGGTCATGAACTTGCATATTTCAAATCCTACCTTACTAATAGGTATCAGTATTGTGGAAAATATTGGGTATTTTCCCGAAAGGTTATACTCGATAGCCTTTCTAATGTGAATATTCTTAATGTGTGGCTGTTGGTTCGTATTTTTCTTGAGATGGGTAAAGAACCATCGCTACGGTGGCGTGGGTACGCCGAGCTGGGTCATACGAGGGCAGGGTAGGCTGTCTCGTGGGATAAGCGAATGGAGGTGAACGATGGGAGAGCTCTGGATATAAAGGAGATGGAAATCGGCGTTTACAACGACCAAATCGCGGTTAATGGTCTCTCTTCACAATAGTGAATGTTGTGAATATTCGCCGGGCATAATGTGGGACATTAAGTCCAAGAAACTATAATAATAGAGTGATAATGTGTTAAACAGTGAGCGACGCCGCCATGGCGGTGTTGATGGCGGAAATGTGCGTCGGTTCGATCAGTGTTCATCGTACACAATTATTAATGGATTAACTTCTAACGAGAGTAAATTAATGGGACATTAAACCGACGTGTGAATAGTGTGTAAAGTGTTGCGTATAAACTGTAATAAAGGGAGAGGATATGAATCACTACCCCGACCAACCACGTTAAATAACGCCCGGTCTCGTGGGCGTAAGAGAGTTCAAGGGATCAATCTTCTCTTGACTCATCGGGACAACCACCAACATCATCGTCTTGCCGGAAGAATAATCTACCGAGCAGGACCACGAGATCCGTCGAAGAATAGCGACAAGAATGCTGTTTCTTCCCCACTGTAAGTACTCTTGTTATCTTAGCAACCGTCTGGCCAGTAGGTATGTTGGGATAATGTGGGTCTACGGTGGGAATGATAATGACGGGATCTTCAAGTGAACAGCAATGGCACGGATAAAGGGTGAGTGATATTAAGTTGTACTCTTTCCTCCTTCTCCCCAATCAGTCAGACATCAACCTATACAGTCCACAAAATTTAACAATACCGTAACCATTGGTGTTACTCATTCTTAATAAACTGGTCAAGGATAGATGTGGATTTAGAGTGAGAATATCGGAGGGTCCCCTTAAATGTGACCAGGAGTGGGGCAAGTTTTCTCACACGCCTCAACGGGGGTAACCGCGGTAAAATTATACTAGTCGGTCCACTCCCCGGGAGATTATTTTGTTGTAAGTGGCGGTGAAGCCCAGACAGGTAATCTCTTAATTCCTCACAAGTATGTCACTATTAAAGACACAACCTCCTCGACACGACCACTTGATACTGGAGTACCACAGGGAAGTGTCCTTGGTCCCCTGCTCTTCCTCTTATACATCAATGATCTTCCCAATGTATCACAACACCTGAAACAAATACTCTTTGCTGACGACACGACTTATGTCATCTCCCACCCAAATCTTGCCACGCTCAACACCATTGTTAACCCTAAGAGTCGCTGCCCAGCGTGTCCTAAGAGTCGCTGCCCAGCGTGTCCTAAGAGTCGCTGCCCAGCGTGTCCTAAGAGTCGCTGCCCAGCGTGTCCTAAGAGTCGCTGCCCATAAACTTACACTCAACACTGTTAAGAGCAGGTGATGCACAATTAAACATTAAGATCAACAACACTCCTATTGCTAAACATAATGAGGGCAAATTCCTGGGCCTTCACCTCGACAGCAGCCTGAAATTCAGCACTCATATCCAACACATAACAAAGAAAGTGTCCAAAACTGTGGGGATCCTCTCTAAGATACGTTACTATGTACCACAATCAGCCCAACTCACACTATACTATTCACTCATCTATCCCTACCTCACATATGCCATTTGTGCTTGGAGATCAATAGCAATTACCCACCTAAAGCCAATAATAACCCAACAAAAGGCCGCAGTAAGAACTATCACGCAATCCAACGCTAGACTACACCCCCCCCCACTCTTCAATGACCTAAACTTACTCACTGTTCAGAACATCCACACTTACTACTCTGCAATCTACATTTATAGAACCATAAATTCCAACTTTAACCCTGAGCTAAAACACTTTCTTGACAGTTGTGACAGGACCCATAGACATAATACCAGACACAAACATCTCTTTGACATTCCCCGTGTCCGACTAAATCTATACAAAAATTCAATGTACATAAAAGGGCCTAAAATCTGTAACTCCCTGCCTGAAAACTCTAGAACTGCAGACACAACCTCCATTTTCAAAAGCACTGTTAAAAACATCTTATCTCACTTACGCACCAAACCGGTAGCTAACCACATGAAAACTACTTTATCTTGTACATATCCACAGCAAAATACACTTATTGATATCTGTGATTCCCCTTAATTTGCACATGACTGTAACCAAAATTCTAATACAACTATTGCTTCATAATTCTTAAGCTAGTCATAAGTTGGCCTAAGACACTCCAATATAGAAACTGTATCATGCCAACACGTCACCATTTCCATTAATATATAAACTAATTATTAAATTCTTAAATTTTTAAACTACCTCAATTTTGTAAACCTAGTTAATCACTACAATTACCTAACCTTAATACCAGTATAATCATTGTGTCACTATAGAGTAAGATCTAGTATAAGACTGCCTGAAATGCCTAGGCATACCTAGACATATTATTGGCCTTCTTGTAACAATTACTTCATAAAATGTATAATTAACATAATATATAAACCCCACTTTGTAATATTATCAGAAATAAAGTTGATTGATTAATCTGCCAGAACTCCCAGCATAGACATCATACCCTTTCAACCTCAAATTTCTTTCATACTTGAAATTATGCTCCTGAATATAACCTACGTCCAAATCATACAAATGAGGGGGCTTTCCTTTAGACCTATGTGATGCTGGCACTATTCCTTTACCCGAGCCCATCACTCTGCCGTTACACTTCCCACCCTGGGCTCCCTCAGGACTTTTCACACCACCCTTTTCCCGTTGTGCCACCTCCACCCAGGCCTTTTTACAAGATCCCTGACCCGGTGTCAGGACATCATCACTTTCTGACGTCCCGACTGGCCGCTTGCGGGATTCACCAACCACATTCATGCTTACCTCACTATCACTTTTATGCACCGTCACCTGCACATCCTGACATACTAAACCACTTTGCTTGGTACTGCCATGCACCACACACTCCTCTCCTGCTATATCACCCACCATTTCCTCACCACCATCGTTCGTCCCTTCTCCTTGGGGACTATCAAGGATTCCTGGAAGCATCTCCTGAATAGTGGTATCCAAGCACATATCCAAAGATTCGTCCTGACACACAGAACCCACCACCTCTGATACCTGCATCACATCAGGGATAGTCAGGCACACCTCACCTGCCCCCTCCATGATATCACTCCATTTCTCTGATGTAGCCGCTACCACCTCCCCCACCTCACTCTGCTCCTCAGACACCACAGGTACCACATTGCATTCCTCACGTCGCTGTGGCTGCCTTCTATCACACACAGCCGCCATATGCTCATATGAGCCACAAAGATGGCATGTTTGTCTCTGACCCTCATAGGTCACATATACCTGATTACAGAATTTGTCCAAGACGACATACGATGGTATTGGCCATCATATCATCATCTTAAGGGAGTAGGAACCCTTCGGCAGGCCCGCATAGGGACCCTCAGGCCACCTGCCCACAGACGCCGAATGCACCACGCCATAATCCTTGAAAGAATTCTTGATGTCGAATTCGTCGGCTTTAAAAGTAATGTTTTGAACACGCACCCAAGTATAATACCTGGAAACGTCACTTAGCTTCACCTCCAGACTGGAGTTTACCTTCATTGGCAGATCTTGATATTTGTCTACGAGACGCTCGTAAGCACTCACCGTCACCAATTTCACAAAGATTCTAGAGGCTCCATTTAGTGCTATTCCATACAGGTCCTCAGTCTCAAAGCCATATGTATCTCGAAGTATAGCTGGTAGCACAATCGCTGCATTCGCCGGGTAAACTGCACCTCGGATGACTTCAATACAGACTGTATTTACTCGTCGCCGAATCCCAGTCGCCATTTTGTTGAAAATACAAACACTCCCAGGTCTGCCACCAGGTGTCGGGCTCCAGACAACCGACCAGGAGCTGGTTGGAGAATGATAGTGACCATTAAATACACACACACTGCTACACACAAAGATTCTTCTAACACAATGGTGCTAACACTCAAATTATAAGTTATATGTCGATTTCAGTTTATAGGTACTGAAACCCAACTAATATAACGCACCCTATGGTATTTATAATGAACACTGGAATACATTAGCATATAATGGTATATAAATGTATGCACATATATATGCATATATATATGGTTGTTTTGCATATATAACAATATATCATTTTATTATATCATCAAGAATAATTAATTTGTACACTGTTATCAACAATTGTAAGTAAGTTTATTCAGGTATACACAGTTACATACATTATCATACATAGCAGCATATGTGTAGAGAACCCAGGATAACCCAAAAAAGTCAGACAGAGTGACTTATTTCCATTGGGGTCCTTTTTTTTTTTACCTTTATCGATAATATTACATTAATATAGAAATCAAATATGGCAGATAAGAAATTATATAAAAATGACACGAAACAAATTATTTAAAATATTCAGTAATGGACGATAAAGATAAAATAAGCAGAATACAAGAATTATGACAATATAAAAAAATATGAAGAACACTAAATTATAATAGATGTGACTCTGAAAATCAATTATCAGTCTGTTGGAATTGTACGAACACACAAAAGGAATTAATTATAGAATGACGAGTAAAATTATGAATAATCACTGAAAAACAATGAAAAATATTAGACAATGAATATATGTATATCAGAAATTAATAATCATCTCAAGGGAAAATGCATTTATTGCTTCAATAACAGATGTCATTATGGACGTGACCCTCCTTGGTGGGTCAGCCAGACAGGCACTGCCAAGTAGCAGCAGGTTGTGCCAGGATTTGTAAAATGAAAATCAAAATGTTTATTTCCTTGCAAAGCTTACAATGTGTGGTTTACAAACTATAAAATATTAATTACAAAGAAAGCCCCTAGCATGCCTAGGCATTTCGGGCAGACTAATACTACTAATTATTACTCTATATTGACACAGGTTATGGAGCAGTACATTTTAATATACCTTATTGCATACTGATATAAAAGTTAGGTAACTGCAGTGATTAATTAGATTTATAATAGTGAGGTAGTACAAAACATATAACAATTAGTAAATTTAGTAATGGGAATGGTTTTGTCTTGGCATGACACACTGTTTTTATTAAAGCTCCTATATTGGAGTATCTCAGGTAAACTTAGGACTAACTTAAGATTTATTAGGCAATAGGTATATTAGGAATTTTATGTTTACAGTCATTTACAGTCATTTACAGTCATTTTAACAGTAGTTTTGAAAATGGTGGTTGAGTCTGCAGTTCTACAGTTTTCAGGCAGGGAATTCCAGATTTTAGGCCCTTTTATGTATGTTCATCTAATTTTTAAAGAGATTTAGCAAGACACGAGGAATGTCATAGACATTTTTGTGTCTGGTGTTGTGTCTATGGGTCCTGTTGGAACTCTTAAGTGTTTTAGTTCAGGGTTAATATTAGATTTTTTTTATATTTTATTAAAAACAGTTTATGTACAAAAAAAAAAACATATATCAAGAAACGTACCCCATAACAAGAAGTTAATCATCAACATTTCACAAAAATCTCATAAAACATTATACAATCCATCCTGTTATAACTGCACCCTCACATTACAAGTACTCTTATACAGGGCAACATATTAAAACATCTCAAATATAAACTAGAACCTATGATTCTATTCATTTCCAATAGAAGTGACTTAGTAATGGCAAGGTATTGTATATACTAAACCTGCCTACTCGGCTGCACAGCCAAACTGTAATGAAAATTTTATATACAGAACCTGCTACATCACCAGCATCACTGGTCTTTACATAAACAACCACTCGCAGATCCCTATACACTCGCAGATCCCTATACACATAACAAAACTGAAAACTACTATACATTAACCATGCATACAAAAATATCCTGTATTGCACCACTCTACAAAGAGGATATAGCACGATAACATTATGATAATATACATCTCTGTATGTATATGTAACATTCTAATGTTAAAACATGTATTATCGACTATGTATGAAATTCATCAAACACATCATTTATCCTACCCGTCTAAAGAACCCCCCCCCCCCAGTACCTAAAAGCTACACGACCCTATAATCCTATACAATGCACATTTAGCATCCCCTTCACAATTCTGACATTACATGATATGGTAATTATACTTTTAGTGAAAAAGATTGCGCCTCTCCTAACACAATAGGCTTAATGAAACCCACACAATAGGCATATTAAACATAATACACAGGCATTGAATTCTTTCTTCCTTTTTTTCTATTTAAACTGAACATACATAAACCCTAAACATTAAGCATAAGGATGTATACCTTATGGTACAGACTGTCCATCCGGTATTAGCTACCTTACCCTGAATCTTTACCAACAGAGCATTAAAGAACTTTTAGCCTCACTTCAAAAAGAAATATACATTATTATCAGACTACCATCATACGTAGACAACTCTGTGTCCACTACTCAATGCAACACTTTCTACATCAAAACTCCCGCCACAAGACCCTGTTGTGGCGTACACATAGAAAACACTCTAGAAAACATGTAATTATGTAAGCAGATGCTGCACAAAATAGAAAATGCTAACAAAATAAAATAACACAGTAATATAACACCAGTAACACAGACCACAAAAAACATATTTTCAAAAACTTGTAAACCTGAAACTATACATACACAGAAAGCCCCCTAACAAAATACCTAAATGTTACCCACAATGCCTGGTCTATCTGCACCCAGGCTCACATGAACACTCCTACGTTCAGCCATCATATCTTGTGACAGCTCCTAACCCGCACACCTGCCACATAGTAGCTTACTACCAAACTTCACACCCAATCAACTACTTAGCGTACAGAAACATCGGTCACCTACACATCCTGGAGGAAAGCCCCATGCGCCCATTACCCCATAACAACCCGCCAACCCCCCCCCCCCATCAGTTTGTGTCCACACTCACACCTAACATGACCTAACATCCCCAAACCCCTGAAGACCTCCTTCCTACCCGTTGTCCGAAAATCTATTCCCAACCCTACCTAGCCCACCCATTTAGACCTACACACCTGTCCAACCACACCATCATGCAACCAAATTGTAATCTAGCAAACCCTAACCCTGCACGCCCTACCGTCCTCCCCCACCAGTCCCTGGAGTCTACCTGGAGAGAATTCCAGGGGTCAACGCCCCCGCGGCCCAGTCCGTGACCAGGCCTCCTGTTGGACCAGAGCCTCAGAAAGTCACCGACCTTCACTCCCAACACTCTAAAAGGAACTCCACCGTCATCGACCTATAACCCTCAGAGAAGGCCTCAAACCAAGATCTCCCATATAATCCCTGATTCCTACATTTCATCTGGTAAAATTGTGCCGCCAAGACTCGTGCGAGATAGTGGGTGAGAACCCACTATCTCGCACATTCCCCAAGAAACATGTATGTAATCTACTACCAGGTACATTAACGCCCTACGTACATTTTCCCGAAAACCTCCAACGTCCAGGCTTAAGGCCGGTAACAGCGATATCCACCCCCACCCACTCTCCTAATGACCCTGCCATGCTATTCCCTCACCCTACCTAAATCTTCACAAAAATACACCGCATGGTACGACGTATCCAAAATCTCACATCTCAAAAACTACCCTCACTCGCTATGCCCATTATGAACAATTGCGACCTAGAAACCAAAATTCCATGCAGGAATCGAAAAACCATCTCCCTAACCTTTGCCGGCAACCTTAACTTCCGGAATGCTACCCATGTCATCTTCCAATTATACTTTGGATATTCCACTACCACCTGCACGATTCTTCCCCTCCCCGTCCCTTATCCTTTCCAAAATTCCCACCTTCAAACTCCTCGGCTCCCGTACTACCAGTAAAAACCTCAACATCTCCTCACACAACCTCAGGTCTCTACCACTCCACCACCTCCAGACCTCTCTCAATACTGCCCCCACCCGCTTCCTGCCCCCCTTCCACATATCTCTGCTTCACATATAACCCCAGGAGCCACCTATGTAAGGGTATCAACCCCAAACCTTCCTTACTAACCGGTGTCATGACAACCCTCTTATTTAGCCAGTGTCTTCCATAACCCCATATGTACCTCAACATTCTCCACTGTAATAATTCAATATCCCTCCCCACAAGCAGGTTCACCCTTTGTTGTGTCATTGACATATCCAACAATCCCTGACTCTCAACCAGGCACCTGTTTCCCCTCCCTTACCCCCACTGTAACTAGCCTATAAAAAGGGTCCTGCAAGCATGCAAACAGAATTTGTGACAAAGGGCACCCCTGCCACAAACCATGCTCCATGCTCATCACGTCCCCCACCCTCTCATTCACTTGAACCCTCACCAAAGCCCCAGCATACAACGTTTGAACCCAACCCACAACTTCATCCCCAAAACCCCGTTTACGTAGAATATCAAATAACATACTCCTATCCACACTATCGTATGCTGTTTCCCAATCAAGCCCTAACACCCCCCCTCTCGACCCTCAATGAATGCTCGAATCCTACCATTCCCGTCCCCTGTACATCTCCCCGGTATCCCATATTGGCCGTGCTCTATTATAGAATCTAAAATCTTTTTCACCCTATTACCCAAAATCCTTGCAAAAATTTTATAATTCTAACATAAAAGTGAAATAGCCCTATAGTCCCTAATCAATTCCACTGTTTTTCCCTTTGGCACCAAAACAACAACTCCAGTGCGCTGATCCTCACCCATATACCCTACCCTTTTCAACTGATTGAAAACATCCGTTAAGCATTCCTTCAACACACCCCAATGATGTACATAAAAATCACTAGGAATACCATCTACTCCCGGCGCTTTACCCATTTTCATTCCCTTTACCACTATCCACACCTCCTCCTCCATTATACTACCCTCCATACCTGTCCTCTCCTCCTCACTAATCCCCACCTGTATTTCCTCCAACACCTTTTCTTTTGCCCCCACCTCCCCCAACCTCTGTTCTAGGTACCGTCGGAACTATAGGTCTGTATAACCACTCATACCCTCCATCGTTCACAGTACCTGTCCCTCCCTGTACCCTCCCAACTCCTCTCACACCTTTAAAGACGTCATCATCATGCCTGAAACCCCCGCAAAACTGTCAAAGACGGTTTGTCCCCTCATAGCATGTCCTCTATGCCTGCCCTCACTTTGATAGCATGGAATCTCTCATTCTGGATTTCCTTCAACTGCCCTGCAAACCCTCTATTTCCTCCTGTGGTTAGCCCCCCCCACATAACAATTCCTCAACTGCCCCTCCAAATACCTCTGGAGGCCAAAACTGCAAACGTGCCTGCTCTTGACCATCTCGTTTATAAAATTCCTGAATACCACTTTTGTAAACCCATTCCACGAACCCACCACATCATCCCTTCCCTTCCAATCACTCGACATCCCTTCCCACCACTCCTCAAAACTCCACCTACACAGTTCCCCCTACAACAATCTCACGTTAAGCTTCCAATAACTGGCATATGTTTTAACTGCCCCCACCCATCCCAAATCTGCCAGCACTTCCCTGTGTTTGGAAAAACCAATGTCGACACATTCCACACCCTCCACCATTACATCACTCGACATATACACGCGATCTAGCCTTGCAGCATAACCTCTACATGTGAAAGTATGATCTATATGCCATCCCCCCACATCCCTAACACCTACCGCACCTAAAACATCACGCAAAACCCCCAACACACACTCCGCTCCTCTCGGTTTCACATCCTTCTTCCTTATCATGCAGTTCCAATCCCCTGCAATAATTGTCACCACCGGCAAACCACGTAAGAACTATACCAACTTCTCTCTCACAAAAACCTCCTTAGTTCTTCTACAATTTTTAGCCGGCGTATAAACCCCTACAATACACACTCTGACACTCCACCCTCCCACCCCCCTCTTCCCATTCCAACAACCGAAAGGGACTGGTCTCACGTATTCCTACAGCCACCCCTCCCTTGAAACTACCCACACTACCCGCATAAACTGAAAGTCCACTTAACCTCAAGTTCTTCCCAACCTACAATTATGCTCCTGCAAGATACATACGTCAAACATTCAAATGTCTCAGCGTCACTTCAACCCACTTACGTTTGACCTCCGCTCGGAGGCCATTTACATTCAACATTAGACACTTGAAAAGAACGCAGGGGGCTTTCCTCTATGCTTTAGCGTTCTCATCACTACCGACTTTCCCTGACTAATTCTATCCTCCTTCACTTTCTCTCCATTTACTTTTCCATCTGCTGTACCTTCCTTCCCTCCCTCTTTGCCCTTGGCACTCCCCCATCCCCCTTTAGCCACCTCCACCCAGGCCTTCTTGCACACCCTTTGCCTGGGTGTGAGGACATCATCATCAGCCAGACCACTAGGCCTCTTCCTGGAATCTTCCGTAGCCTCCATGGCCTCACACCTCTCTCCCCTGTGCACTTCTACATCAACCTCTTGAACCTGTATACGAGGCCTACCCTCAGAGGCACCCATCACACTCCTCTCACACTCATCCCGCCTCTCATCCGATCCCAACTCCACCACACCATGCTGTGAGGTCTTCCGTAGAGAACTGTCCAGCAACTGTTGTAAATCCTCAAGGAGTGGATTGGGCAAACCCAAATCCAAACCTTCCGGCAGAGCCTCTACCACTGGCCCTTCCTGCTCCACATCCTGAGTCTCTTGTGACAATGTCAGCACTCATCCTTCCTCCTTGTCAACAATGTCACTCCATTTCCCACTCGGCGCTGCACTCACATTCTCCAACGGCGCCTCATCCATAGCCCTCTCAACCACCACATCGTCCTTCCTCAAACCATCAACAAGGCCATGCCGCTGTAGGCCCATCCGTTGATCACATGACACCGCCACATGTCCAGTCGATCCACATAATCGACACGTCCATACTTGGCCTGCATAAGTCACATAGACTTGCTGATGAAACTCTTCCATCATGATATATGATGGGATTTGTCGTCGTAGCGTCATCTTTAATGAAAATGACCCCTCCGGGAGGCCGGCATAAAGCCCCTGGGTTCACCGTCCCACTGAGGCTGCATGGACAACACCAAATTGACTAAAAGCCTCCAGTACATCCACTTCATCGGCTTTAAACAGTACATTTCGAATCCGTATCCATGAGTAATAATGGGACACATCTCGTAGACCTACCTCTAATCCCGTGTTGACCACAATCCTCTGCTCCTGGAACTTTTCGACCATGCACTCATATGCGCCGGCCACTGCAAACTCCACAAAAATTCTTGATGAACCGTTGAGGGATATCCCATACAGCTCCTCATGGGATATCCCAAAGGACTCCCTCAATATCGCCGGGAGAAGAACGTCAGCGTTACTCGGGTAAATCGTGCCCTGCAACACCTCAATACACACAGTATTGACTTGACATCTGTACCTCTCCGCCATGTTGGAGAAAACCACAAGTTCTCAACTCCACTGCCAGGGACCAGAAACAAGCACACCCACACTCCGCAAAGGCTGGGCAGTGAATCCTTAATATTAGATTTTATGGTTCTGTAAATGTAGGTTGCACAATAGTAGGTGCGAATTTTTGTACAGTGAGTTAGTTTAGGTATTTGAAGAGTGGGGGAGGGTGTTCTCTAGTATTGGATTTCGTGATTCTTACTGCAGCTTTTTGTTGGGTTATTATTGGCTTTAGGTGAGTTGCTGCTGTTGATCCCCAGGCACAGATAGCATAGGTGAGGTAGGGATAGATGAGTGAATAATATAATGTGAGAAGGGCTGATTGTGGTATGTAGCAGCGTGTCTTAGAGAGGATCCCAACAATTTTGGATACTTTTTTTTGCTGTGTTGGATATGGGTGTTGAATTTCAGGTTGCTGTCAAGATGCAGACCCAGGAATTTGCCCTCATTATGTTTAGCAATAAGAGTGTTGTCAATCGTAATGTTCAGCTGGGCATCACCTGTACTCTCCTAAACCTGTACTCTCTAGAATGCAGGCGGGAGAGATACATTATTATATACACGTGGAAAATTCTTGAGGGATTAGTACCAAACTTGCACACGAAAATCACTCCCTACGAAAGCAAAAGACTCGGCAGGCGATGTAACATCCCCCCAATGAAGAGCAGGGGTGCCAATAGCACGTTGAGGGACAACACAATAAGTGTCAGGGGCCCAAGATTGTTCAACTGCCTCCCAGCATACATCAGGGGGATTACCAACAAACCCCTGGCTGTCTTCAAGCAGGCACTGGACAGGCACCTAAAGTCGGTACCTGACCAGCCAGGCTGTGGATCGTACATTTGACTGTGTGCGGCCAGCAGTAACAACCTGGTTGATCAGGCTCTGTCCAACATGAGGCCTGGTCACAGACCGGGCCGCAGGGGCGTTGACCCCTGGAATTCTCTCCAGGTAAACTCCAGGTACATAATGGGTCCAGGGCCCCAAAATTTTGATAGATGAGCAAGTTAAAAAAGTAATGAACTCCAGGTAGATCTGGTAACAATCATGACAAGTTACAAAGGTATTTACAGAGTACAGAGGTACACAATGGGTCCAGAGACTGGGCCCCAAAGTTTTGATACCTGAACAAGGTACAAAGGTAATGAACTCACAAGTTTCAAAGGTAATGAATCATGTAAGTAAGTAAATTTACTTACTTACGTTTATACATGGTTACAATCATGAACAAATTTTAAAGTAATGAGCAATTCATTAGTCCACACCCGGTCGCAACTGTAATGAGTAATTATTGGTCAACACACACAATATATACACATAGTGTTAATGACATGTGCCTAGACAATGCTACACACACACACACACACACACACACACACACACACATACACCCACACCTAGCCAAGCACATAAAGAAACTCGAGAAAGTGCAAAAGTTTGCAACAAGACTAGTCCCGGAGCCAAGGGGTATGTCCTACGAGGAGAGGTTAAGGGAAATCGACCTGACGACACTGGAGGACAGGAGAGATGGGGAGACATGATAACGACATATAAAATACTGAGAGGAATTGATAAGGTGGACAGAGACAGTATGTTCCAGAGATGGGACACAGCAACAAGGGGTCACAGTTGGAAGTTGAAGACTCAGATGAATCATAGGGATGTTAGGAAATATTTCTTCAGTCACAGAGTGGTCAGGAAGTGGAATAGCTTGGGAAGTGATGTAGTGGAGGCAGGATCCATTCATACCTTCAAGAAGAGGTATGATAAGGCTCATGGTGAAGGGAGAGTGACCCAGTAGCGGCCAGTGAAGAGGCGGGGCCAGGAGCTATGACTCGACCCCTGCAACCACAACTAGGTGAGTACACACACACACACACACAGGAGCTGAGTCTCTACCCCTGCAACCACAATTAGGTGAGTACACTTACACACACATACACACACACCGTGCGGTCAAAGTGCAGGGAAACAAGGCTCCCAGAATTTTAGTGTTTTTAGGGCGTGTATTAGCTCTTAGCAGAAGCCAGTGATAGTGTCTGGATCAGTGAACAACCAAACAAGTGACATGAGGTCTTAAAAAGTGAAATAGCGAGAGGAAGACTCAAATTTTAGGAAATTCGAAAGAGCCAAAGCCGTTAGATGCCTACAAGGCACTGATGCCAGAGAGCTACAAATAGACAACTGACAAGGACAAGTAAACCCAAAGTCAGAAATTCAAGTGAAAGTCATGTTGGTTAGTGAGTGAACTGTGAGGTAACATATAACAAGTGCCATAACATAATAAATAATAGGAAGAAAATAGAAATAAAATAAAAGTAGTGAAGGTTGGCAGTAGGCCTCAAGGAAGTGTTACTGCCATAGTCAGGCTGTGTCTCAAATAAGGAAAGAAGTGAAGTACCAGTTAAATGTAAGCACTTGTGGGGTGCCTGGAGAATATATATATACATATACATAAGATCAGACGGAGAGTACGACATTCTCTGCAGGGAGCGGCGAGATCGTCTTCAGCGCCACTTCACTGCCAGCCACAAGTAATATTCATCTAGTTGTGTTGCATGGGGTCAACAGTGCCAGTCTTTGCAAGCTGGAACCTGAGGGTCACTCCCCGAGCTATCAGAATTAGAGTAAACAGCATTTACTAGCATGTAATAGCATTTACTGAGGTCTAGGTGAGTTAAGGAGTTTGACAGTTACCTAGTGCAGGGATCCACCAGTAACACAAACGTGATATGAGGATACCCACGTACACACATACACACACACACACACAAACACACACGTTCATCTTTCAGCCACTTGTAGACATAAGTAGACTTAGTAGTATTAGTGATATATAGAAGGGTGAGGGGCCAGGAACTGAGTCTCGACTCCTGCAACTATAATTAGGTGAGGGACACCATCAAACACACACACACACTCATAGGACTTATAAACACTCACACACATACACATAGGGAGAGTGACCCAGTAGCGGCCAGTGAAGAGGCGGGGCCAGGAGCTATGAATCGACCCCTGCAACCACAACTAGGTGAGTACGTGTATTACAACCTCAGGTTCAATGGCCTGTTATCCTGAATGTAAAAGGGAGCTTGGAGCAAAGAAACACAGTAGAAAATGCTTTGAATTTGTATTTCCTTCACCAAGCAATTTGTATTATATCAGACTTTTGTCTTTTCCTTCACCAAGTATTAGATAAGGCTTGTACAAGTATGTACATCCTATGAGTACGACGAGGCCAGTTTTAAAGTCCACCAAAAGGGGTCAGGCAGATCAAGGATACAGGGGGTAAAGGAGTAACCCTTTTTAACTTTTTTGTTCCAGCCATGCCCCAAGGTTGCATGCAGGTCATCAAGGCAAACAGCAGCCAATAGACAGAGACAACCGTACAACAACCAGCTCAATGCAGGAATGACAATGACAAATTTGCGAGTGATAACCACATCGCCTTTGCCATTGTCAAACTCGCATTATGATTGGCTGAACCGATTCGTTGATTTGATGATGGGGCTCCATCTCAAACCCTTAACGATGGTTCGCTGGTTGGAGGGGAGCCTATGTGGGTGTGTTTAACATGCTCCGAATAAAGGGTACGTACTCTTTGCATGCAACAACGTGGGTACAAGGGCAATAATTCACACAGCCTTTGACAGTTAGGGCCTCCCCCACCCCACTCCCTCTTCCTCTATCACCTCCCCTTCCTCATCTCCTCTTCCTCTCCCCCCACAACTATCCCCCCAGCTCTCCCCTCCCTGGCCTCTCTGCTCTCCTTGAACCTTTCTCTCTTGCTCCCTCCCTACACTTTCTCTCCCTCTCTCTCTCTCTCCATCTCACTCCCCTTTCTTCCTTCTCTTGCTCTTCCTCCCCTCTCTCTGCCTCCTCATTCCCCACTCCTTCTCCTTCCTCCCTTTCACCCTTTTTTCCTCTAGCCCACATCCCACTCTCCACCCCTCCATCACTCTCCCTGGCTGCCCTCCATCACTCTCCCTGGCCCCACTCCCTCTCCC
>WNWK01033781.1:0-20903 GCA_009830355.1 Cherax destructor | reverse complement strand
CATCGCCTCCCGGGAGTTTTTTTGCTTTCGAAAGGGGAGTGACTCTCGTGTGCAAGTTAATTTTGGGTACTAATCCCCTTGAATTTTCCACGGTAATAAAATGTATCTCTCCCGCCTGCGTTCTGGGAGTACGGGGTTTAGGAACTTCGGTTTCCCCAGTAACTGGGTGGTTTATGATTATGCATCCGTGGGGGTTCTCTGCAATTTTCTGGGTTCAGCTTTTCACCTGCCAAAAAAGGTGCAGTTGTGAAACAAATTCCAGCCTAGAATGAACAAGCGGCCCCCGAAAAGTGTCCGATGGGTTTTCCCATCCCTGGTTTTGAAGGTTCTCATTATCCATCCTGTCTTTTTTTAGCAGATAAATTGCTCGGTGTTATGGCCCTTTGGGAAAGGTAAACCCTCTGAAAATGATTACTCCCGGGTCTTTGACATTAGTTTTTCTTTCTATTGGGGTTTGGGAAAATTTGTTTTGATTTTTTTTAAATTTTCCCTACTTTTTCCTTATCGGGGAGAATTTAAATTTTAAATTGAATTTCTTTTTATTGTTTTATGAAACCCTTTAAAGATTTGGTTTATGTCTGTTGGGGAGTTTCAGTGTCTTAAACGGGGGAAACCCCGGGCCAGATTGGGTGTCATCTGCAAAGGAAGATAACGGCCCCGGTTTTATACCCCTGTCTATGTCATGGTGGACCTCCCCTCCAAGGAGGTTCCTTGATGTTGGAAAAAGACACAATTGAAAACAATGTAAATTTTTTTTTGGGAAATTTGCTCTCCGGGGTTTTTTACCCAAACGCCAAAGCTCCTGGAGACCCAAAAACCCTTAATTCACCAACATTAAATACAGGACCCTTGATGCCCCGAAGACTCTTTTTCTGAAATGAACCTGATGCCCTCCTTTAGGGGCCCCCCGGCCTGGTCGCTGCCTTGATTTCACGGCGAGGGTCTGCGTTCGATTTCCAGCAGGGGGAAACATTGGGCGGGTTGTTTTTAACACTTTTTTCCCATGTTCATCCATCAGTAAAAGGGGAAACCTGGGGGGAAGCCGACGGGGTGTGGGTCGCATCCGGGGGCGGTAATAATTTGTTTTCGAAATGCTCAGTATAAAAAGGGGGCTTACTGTACATGAAAAAGGTCAGCAAGGCCTGTATATTTTTTGTACCTGTGGAAAATATTTATTTTCCGAAATTTTGTAATTGTTTTAAACTTTCCAAATGAAAGATATCCTTAATGTACCGCTGGTACATGGGGTATGAAAGAGAACCATCATACCAGGGGAGGAAGGGGAAGAGGCTGGGCAGGGAGGAGGAGAGGGAATGGGCAGAGAGGAACGGGCGGGCCTCCCGAGCCGATATCCGGTGATGGGAGGGGCGGGGGTTTTCGAGACGCCCAATCGGTTTTAATTACCCCCCCTTTCGTAATGTGGAGGAATATCCAGGGAAGCGGCGAATAAAAAATTGGAAAGGGGTCCAGGAGGTCCATGTGGACAATAATTGGAAATGGTTTGCCCGGGTGACCGGTCAAGGCCTATTTGAACTGAGGAAATGAATAGGCAGGATAAAGTCAGTAACCCTGATGCGGGAGTTCATTTAAAGAACTGAAAATTTCATGAACTTTGGGAAATGGTGAAAATAGGGAAACCATTTAAATAATCAGGGGTTGATTGCTGGGTGAGGAGCTTGGGACGCCATACCCCGCCCGCCATTTGGGATGTGATTGAAATGAACTAACATATCAAAGTTATCTATTTGAAATTCAAGTATCGAGACTTGAAGGGAATAAACAGTGGGGCATTAAGCCGGGGATATGTATGTGTTATACGTATAAACAGTACAAAAGGTCGGATTAGTGAGAGGATCTGATTCCTACCCGACCAACCACATGTTAACTAAGCCGGTCTGGGGGAAAGAGTGTAAAATTATCCTTCCTTGACTAAGGAGAAGCTTACCATCGCATCAATCAGATCAGGAGGACTTTTAAAAGAAACACTCCCTCCCCCAAAGCAATCTTGTTTCCAATTTGTTATTGGGTGATATTGTTAGGGCACAGGGGATGTACTTTAGCTAGGTCAACAATCTACGATACACCGCTTGATTTGTTAATTGGGGTAGTGTTTTCATGTTAATTTAACCAATGTTCTCTACCCTTTCTCCGGGTGACGGTTTAAAAACCAATACAGTCCATAAATTTAATATAAATAATTAAAAATAAATGATCTTCTCAGATTTATTTATACTGGTCCAGAGTGAGTTTAACGAAATTTGAAGGACCCCCGGTGCGGCCAGGAGCGGTAAAGCCTCCCCTTAAAGGGAAACGCAAAATTTAAATGGTCTGTCATCCCTGGGGTTTGTTTATTGCTAGTGGCGGTGTCCCAATAGACTTCTCCTCACAATTTACCACAGCGCCCGTTGGTCCGTCCTGAACCGGAGGTGATTAGTGAATTAACCAATTGAATAATTAATTAATAAAAATATGATCATAGGGTGAGAAAAGAGTACACAGTTAATTAATTGTGTGGTGGACAGTAATTGCCCCAAATTTAAATTTCTAGACAGGCGTCTACTTTGTGGGGTAAGGTGTGAGAATCACCTTATAAACAATTTATTTAATTTGTGACCCAGTGGTTTTGATTCTACAACCATGACTGAACTTAAGGGTTATTTTGGCTGGGCCCTTTAATAATAAAGGGTCTATTTATTTGTACCTCAGCGGTTATTGATCCTATAACCATAGCTGAATTTAATGGAGTTAGTGTGGTTTGGGAAGCCCATGAAAATGGGTCTATTTAATTTGTACCCTCAGGGTTATTGATCCTATAACCACTGAACTTAATGGAGTTAGTGTGGCGGCAAGCCCAAGGGAAAAATAAAGGGTCTATTTAATTTGTACCCCAGTGGTTTTGATCCTATAACCATGGCTGAACTTAATATTTGTGTGGGGCAAGCCCATGAATAATAAAGGGTCTATTTAATTTGTACCCCAGTGGGCTGACCTTAACCATGGCTGAACTTAATGGAGTTAATGTGGCTGGGCCGGGAGACTAAGTAAACTGGCACCCTCCTAGGCAAACTTTGGGGGACCAGTGTGTTTTATAGGAGGATATTATGCCACCTTGAAGGGTATGACGAAGAAAGGTGGTGTCACTCTTCTCAACATTGGTGAAAGCCATGTAATTTATGGCAGGCTTCCTGCAGGGGAAGTACTGGGGGGAAGCCTAAATGAGTCACGGTGTGTCTTGCTCATGAAAGTTAACCCCATTAAATAATGGGGACTCCCAGGAATAAACCACAACCCACTAAAAGGATGGCATGGTCAGTTAAAGGCCCAGCTCCACGAATTGAGTAAGACACCAGAATTTGACTGCTTATGATACGATATTAATGAACAGTTAAATAATCACCCCTAGAGGAGGTACCCCGAGAAAACCAATATTTATGGCCACTACTTACCTCATCAAGGGTGGAAGGGGTTGATAAACCCCTTTGAGGATCTTTTTTGTAGTGCCAGGGTAAAAAAAAACCAGTTTGAATGATTGTTTAATGAAGGGCCGTCCGAGGGAAATGGGAGATGTGTTTTTGAACCCGAGTTAATAATTATGCCTTTATGGCAGATATGTAAACTTTCTTGAGAGTGGGATTGCAAGTCGGGATTACACAAGATTTCGGGGCCAGAGGATCCTAGCAATCCATTAGTCCGTTTGAAAACCTTCAGATTCAAAGTGTTTATTACACTTTAGTCCGTTCTTACTTAAAGGCGACGTAAATTTTAACAACAGGCGGTCCACTGAGTGACATAATGAGTAAACAATTATATGTGGACAATTTCCGGGGCATCAATGAAGAGAACCCAATGAAGAATATAAAGGGGGCCCAATGACATAATCAAGGTGAAATATGCCGCCAGGGAGGGAACGTAATTCCTGGTTAAAGGACCGAATAAAAAAGATAATCCAAAGAAAAAGTATCTGGTTAGAATGTATTGGACTAAATTGGGATACAAAAGAGACTTGATATCGTTAAAGCCAAAATTATAGTATGCCCAAGAAATTAACGAAGAGAACCCTCTTGCTGAAGTTTCAAATGTTTGATCCACTAGGTTTAGTGGGCTTTAAATCCAGGGAAATTATTGGTAAAAAGGAGGCATGGAAGCAGAAGGTTTGGGATGAAACCCTACCTGGGGAAATTTCCCTTAAAGGTGGGAAAAAATTGGTGATTATGAGAAAGTTCCAATGTTAGAGTTCCCATTGTCAGTCCGCTCTGAGTGGAAAATACACTCCACATTTTTTGGTTTTTTAAATTTTGCGTTTTAAAATTTATTTTCAATGTGAAAAAATCCCTTGTCATGCCCAAAACTAAAGTGGCCCTTAAATTAGACTTTACCTCAGTTGGAATTAACCCCATTTATGGGGTGTCAAATTTGATTATTTACGGAGTAAATTGCCGGAGATAAATATTAGCGACACCACAATTTGGTCTGAAAAGGTATCCTTAAAATTTGTTAAATTTAAAAAACAGAAGATTGGGTAAAAAATAGAAAAAAATTTACGAGATACAATTTGAATCGTCTAACAACGAACTCTGCCCGCCGCAGTGTGGAAAATATTGGTATTTTCCAAAGTTTAATTGAAAACTTTCCAATATGAACAGATATCCTTAATGTACCGCGTGGTTCGCCAAACCGGAAATTACCTCCTTTCGTAATGGGAAATATCCAGGAAGCGGCGAAATAAAGTTAAATCGGCCCCGGAGGCCCAAAGTCGGACAATAAGGTAGTTGCCGCCACGTGCGGCATAGGCCTATTTGAACTGAGTAAAAATGACCATACGGCAGGATAAAGTCGTAACCCTGATGCGGGGAGTTCATCTTAGAAGAGACTGAAAATATTCGTAACTTTGGGAAATGGGAAAATAGTGAAACCGAGTTGTAAATAATAAAAGGGGTTATTGTATGGGGGGCTATTGGGTAGATCCCCGGGCCCCTATTGGAATTGATTGAAATGAACTAACATATCCAAGTTATCTACTCAAATTCAAGTATTGAGACTGTAATGTGTATAAACTGGGGGGGCATTGCCGGGATATAATATGTAAAGTTATACGTATAAACAGTACAAAAGGTCGGATTAGTGAGAGGATCTGATTCGCTACCCCACCAACCACATGTTCCAACGCCGGTCCGTGGGCGAAGAGTGCACGGAAATTAACCTTCCTTGACTCGGCAAGGCAGTAATACCATCGCGAAAGAATCCCGACCGCGGAGGGCGCACAACGGAACGACTTCATCTAAAGCTAAGACTCTGCTTGCGTATTTGTTTTGGTGTATTTTACCACAGTAGATGTACTTTAGCTAGGCAGGGTCTAAAAATACACCGCTATGATGCTGTTAATTAGGTGAGTGTTGGTCATGTTAATTTAACTAAGTGTTCTCTACCTCTTCTCCGGGTGATCAGTTGTTTAACAACCAATAAAACCACTTAAATTTAATATAAAAATAACTATAATAAATGATTTTTCGAATTTAACCCTTTCCCGAGTGCGGGGGGCCAATAGAATTTTTAAAGGTACCCCTCATTTGGGCCAGGGCGGTAAAGTTCTCACATACCTTAAGGGAATGACTCGGTAAAATTATAGAAACCCCGGGAGTTTGTTTATTGCCAGTGGCGGGTGTCCCAGTGATTTCTTCCAATTTCCCACGGTTTACTTGTAGTAAATAAAGAATTTTTATTATTATTATTATTATTATTTTATTATTATTATTATTATATTATTATTATTTAAGAGGTAATTATCAAAGGAATTAAAAGGGATAATAGAGCTGGTTTGATAATATCTGAGCATTCAACATGATTTTTTCACTATTCTTGATCATTTCTTTTTAAACAAAGAAAAGGCTTGTGACCCCCACTCTTCACTAGTCTTACCCTCCCGGGCCAATGTACTTTGATTAATAATTCAATAATAAAATAGCACAAGTAAAAAGTTAGAAAATGGGCAGAATATGACACAGAGACACAAGGATCAAATGTTGACTGAGCGCAGGTCGCTGATGTGTGGGGTCGCTTTTGTCTGGGTCAGCTGTTGTGTGGGTCAGCTGTTTTTGGGTCAGTGTTGTGGGGTCAGCTGATGTGTGGGTCAGCTGATGTGTGGGTCGCTGATGTTGTGGTGTAGGTTGTGCTTGTGAGGTCGCCCCAAAGCCACCCTTGCCTTGGAAAATGCGTCAGACAAGCCTCGACTTAAGACAGCAAAAATACATGCACATCCACACAAATCTGCTCCAGATGCAGCAACCCACTTCTGGAATACCTGAACCTCCCCCTTAAATGTTCTAACTGGGCGGGTCACACACTGAGTTGCAAATTCTTGCCCTACTAGGCATTCTTCCTCCCCAGAGCAAGCCAACCCCTCCCTCCCCAACCCCTTCCCTGCCCCTTTCCCCCCCTACCAAACCTCCCTCCCCACCCACAATGCCTGGGCACTCCACCCTTGGCACCTTTCCCCAAACCCTTTCTCTATTCTACACACATCAAACACCAACACACAGACTACAGCACCTCTCCACCTACACCTAACCCACAATAGACTACAAAACTAACTGTCAAGTCGCCACTGCTGTTTACTCTGGATGGCAATTCTCAAGCTTACCAATCAATTCACAATCCAACCTAATCTTGAATGCAAAATCTTCCCTCTCTAATTATCCTCCTTCCTGCTTCTCTTCTAAGCCCCCTCCAACCTCTCCCTCCGACCTCTCTCTCACCCCCTTTTCCTACCCCACCACCCTCCTCCTCCCCTACCTCTTCACCAACCCTTCCCACCTACCCCTCCAGCTGCCCTTGACCACCCCTCCCCCCACCCATCCCCACCAAAGCTTCCCCTTCCTCTGCATCCACCTTCGCCCACCCTCATCCACCACATCCAAGACTTCATCCAGGTCCAACTCCACCCCTCCAGAAAAAAACCCTCAATCCTAAACCTGCCCCAAATTCGACAAAGACCAAAGAACATAAAAGCAGATCCATCTCTTCCTTCCCGTCTAGGAAGAGGGTCCAGTAACACCCACAAACACACATCCACCGATGGCACACCTATCACGGGCTTTACTCTAAACTCCTCCCCAGACATTAACTTTGCTACGACGAAACCATTAAATCATGTTTAAGGTGATTCAGTTCAACGTACGTTCTTACTTTATAATTAGACACCTACTGGCCGAACTCCTTGAAACGAGAGGAAAGATATTGTCTTAATAAACAGCACCTGCCTCAAAGCCCCTCAACGTATCTGTCATTATGGTTATACTGCACTACAGTCCCCTACGATCCCCACGATGGGATTGCCATTTTGTCAAACCCAACATAAAACATGAATTTCTCCCAATCTCTTTTATTCACAAACACTCTTGTGGTCAGAATACACACCCACCTTGGCCCCTTCATTTCTTCACTACCTATGCTCGCCCAAACACTATTCTCAACATACACGACCTTTCCAGTCTTCAACTACACCAACACACCAACATACCTACAAAGCTGACATGAATTGCAAACACAACGCCTTTCATCACACCAGTAACAACCAACTTGGTCACCAATTACCAACTTCACAAACCATAAACACCTAATTCACCTCGGCCCAGACTTCAACACCTTCTACAACCACATGGGCCAAGGCAAACCCGATATCATTCTGGCAAACGAGCTAACTCTCTCTTTCAACACTACATCTCACCTGGCCCTATTACAGGCTCTGATCACATCCCAGTCATCTTACACATCTCTTCCAACCCTATCCTCATCCCAGCCAGACCTTCCTTCTCCTACAAGAACGCTGACTGGGATGCTTTCAAACAACACATAGATAATACTAACCTCACCATGACTACAACAACAAACCTATCTCTGACATTGACACTCAGCTTGATCTCATCCAGGACACCATTACATAAGCAGCCAACTCCGCAATACCAAAGAAAACTCACATCACTCGTTATTCTTTCAAACCCTCAATCAGAACAAGAAGATTAATTATCTGCTACCACAACCGTTTCCTCTACAACACACATAGATTTAATCAAGTCCGATTAGATCTCACTTACCTCAGAAACAACATTCTACACAGTCTAGACCAAGACCACAACTCTCATTGGTCACAGCTCATACTACAAGCAGACAAATAGCGAATTAAAAACTCAAAGCCTTCTGGAACTTTATAAAAAAATCAGAGGGACCACTCCCACCAACAAATTCAAACACATCACCCACAACAACACACACATCTCAGACCCGCAGGCTGCTACAAACATCTTCAAACACATCTGGGAGAACATCTTCCACCCTCACCCACCCCACCCTAACGCCATCCAACACATTCAGAACATAGAACACTGGAACACTACACACACACCGAAACAACACCAGACAGCCACATCCATCTGGACTCCTTACCTCCTCCCAAGAACTCGACACTCCTTTCACCAACACAGACATTAAAACTCTCCTCAGACACCTTCCTCCCAAGGCTCCTGGTGCCTCTGCCCTAAACCATATTATCCTAAAACACCTTCCTGACTCTATCATTACTGCCTACACAAACCTCCTCAATGCCTCCCTTGCTTCTGGTTACTTCCCCTTTACTCTTCAAAGCTGCTACCTATCCTCCTTCCCAAACCCAATAAGACCACTCTGACCCTAGAAACTATCCCCTATCAGCCTCCTCGAAACATTAGGTAAACTCTTTGAAAAACTCATCAACCATCGTCTTCGCAGATACCTGGAACACAAGTCACTCCTTTCTGACGGCCAGTTTGGCTTCAGAACTCGCAGATCTACACAGGATGTCATTAACATAATTCTCAACTACATCCACATAAACACAAAACAAAGAAACAGGACAGCCCTGGATGCAAAAGACGTTGAAAAGCTTTTGACACAGTCTGGCATGTAGGGCTCAAACACAAACTCTGCACTAACTTTAACCTGCCTCTCACTACTCGTAAACTCCTCTGCAACTCCTGACGGCCGCACCATGAGAATCAAATTCCAGCTGCTACTCTGACTACTTCCCCTAAATGCTGGGTACCCCAGGGATCTGTCCTCTCCCCCACCCTCTACATTTTATCACTAACGACATTCAACACCTGTATACCACAACTCCATCACACTAGCTTATGCAGACGACATTACACAACTCATCACTACGCCAATATAGATACATCTCACACAAAACACAAAAAGAGGTCGATAGGATTGCCTTCTGGGAACAAAAATGGAGGATCAAAACCAATGCAGCTAAATCCAGCATTACATATTTTAACTATAGGAAACGTGATCCTCCATTACCTGTCGAGCTCAGAACAGCTGACACCCGCACCTACATCCCCATCACACAATCTGTCACAGTCCTTGGCATTAATCTTGACTACCTTCTTTGCTTACACAGATACATTCACCAAAGCATGCAGTAGCTAGCAAGGCCCTTGCGGGCCTCTACAAGCTACAACATGCCTCCCAACCACCAAACTACACCTCTATAAATCCCTAATATGCCCTCTGATAACTTACTCTCCTCTAGCCCTCTCTCTTGCAGCCAAAACAAACTTACTTAAACTGCAGCGTGTCCAGAACAAGGCTCTGCGCTGGGTGCTTGATGTCAGATGGGAGGACTTCGCCACAAGCGAGTCTCTCCATGCCCAGTTAGACATCCCTGCGCTGAATCTGTACTGGAAGACTCTCAGTGACAGACAGATAGACAAACTTGAGACACGACATGACTACTGGACCTCTCCTTGACGAAGACATTCGTAGACCCACAAACCAACACAACCTTTTCTATTCCTTGTATGAACCTGCTCCTAACCCTATTTACAAATAACCTTTTGATTCTATGTCAGGTACCTTGAGCTGTTCGCCCCTCTGACCCACTTTCGCCTTAGCCTGTCCCGTCCTCCCCGCTCACCCCACAGAAGTCTCACCAACAGGAGAGCCTGCTATTCCTGTTCTCAAGTCTGCCCCACGATCGCCTTAGCTGCTGGGTTAAGCCCTGGCTCTATTTCTACGACTAAGAAGACTCCTCTTCAGCGCTATTCTTCGTCTGTACCGTCTTCCCCGCTCATCCCATTGGGATCTTACCTGAACTTATTCATTCATTCATTCTAGAGAGGGACATTCGGGCAGAGCTCTGGCCTGTGTGAAGAGCTCTGGGCAGAGCTTGGGAGAGAGCTGCTGGAGAGTCTCTGGAGGAGACACTGGGCAGAATACTAGCTTGGAGCAGTGCTCGTGGCTAGAAGTGTGACTGAGTTCCTGTGGTGAACTGTCCTCTGAACTATATTGTAAGTTATATTATGTTTCGTCAGTTAATTGTATTCCCTGTCTCTCTGCTTATGTGTACAATCCCCATTTATCTAAACCCAATAGTATTCTCCTGTTCCCAGATATATTATTGTACCAGGACTTAATAATAAACTGTTTGAGTGGAATAGTAATATTCACTGTCCCCGTTATATTCTTAATATTCTTTATTCTTATACTTTATTTTATATATTTTATTTTAAGTACAGAGAGGGTGAGTAGTGTGGTGGTAATGAGAGGTGATGGTGTAATCACCAGTCACATTACCTCCACTCGTCACTCCACTCACCTCTCCTGCCTTCTCCCTCCCTCCCTTTACTTCCATATTCCTCCATTATACCTTATTTCCTTACCCCCTCCTACATGACAATGTGTGGGTCAGCTGTTGTGCGGGTGAGCTAATGTGTGGGTCAGCTGATGTGCGGGTCAGCTGGTGTGGGTCAGCTGATGTGTGGGTCTGCTGATGTGTGGGTCAGCTGTTGTGCGGGTCAGCTGATGTAGGGGTTAGCTGATATCCAGGTCAGCTGATGTAGGGGTTAGCTGATATCCAGGTCAGGTGATTTACGGGTCAGCTGATATCCAGGTCAGGTGATTTACGGGTCAGCTGATATCCAGGTCGGGTGATTTACGGGTCAGCTGATATCCAGGTCGGGTGATTTACGGGTCAGCTGATATCCAGGTCGGGTGATTTACAGGTCAGCTGTGTGTGGGTCAGCTGATGTGTGGGTCAGCTGTTGTGCGGGTCAGCTGTTGTGCGGGTGAGCTGATGTGTGGGTCAGCTGATGTGCGGGTCAGCTGGTGTGGGTCAGCTGATGTGTGCGTCTGCTGATGTGTGGGTCAGCTGTTGTGCGGGTCAGCTGATGTAGGGGTTAGCTGATATCCAGGTCAGGTGATTTACGGGTTAGCTGATATCCGGGTCAGGTAATTTACGGGTCAGCTGATATCCAGGTCGGGTGATTTACGGGTCAGGTGAGGAATGAGAGCAGACAGGCTATATTTAAAAGCAGGAAATCAGTAATAGTATCAGTAGTAGTATTAACAGAAGTAATAGTAGCATTAACACTAGTAGTAGTAACAGCAGCAGTAATGTAGTAGTAATAGTAGCAGTTGCAATAGTAGTAGCAGTAGTATTAGCAGCCGAAGTGTTAATAGTAGTAGTCACAGTAGTAGTGATCAAGGTTCAAGGAATATAAAATCTTCAATAAAGGTAAACCTCATGAATGCGTTCCTAATATTGACTGATACTATCTGTTGCTACTCGGTGCTAGCAGTTTCTACCTGTTACTAGCAGCTACTACCTGATACTAGCAGCTACTACCTGTTACTAGCAGCTACTACCTGATACTAGCAGCTACTACCTGATACTAGCAGCTACTACCTGATACTAGCAGCTACTACCTGGTACTAGCAGCTACTACCTGATACTAGCAGCTACTACCTGGTACTAGCAGCTACTACCTGTTACTAGCAGCTACTACCTGTTATAGCAGCACCTGGTACTAGCACTACACCTGGTACTAGCAGCACTACCTGGACTAGCAGCTACTACCTGGCTCAGCTACCCGTACTAGCAGCCTACCTGGTACTAGCAGCTACTACCGTGGCCACCTGGTACAGCACTACCTGGACTAGCAGCTACTCCTGGTACAGCAGCCTACCTGGTCTGGCAGTCTGACACCTCATCACTGATCACATATTTCTTATTCTCACCTGATCTGTGTATTGCACTATTATTACTATATTTAGGGTAAAGCGCTAAATCCAAAGGGGTCATGAAGCACCTTGGGGAATGGGAAGCAATAACCTTAGCCAAGGAAACAGTTCAGATTCCTTAAATCAAGAGCCCCTCACCGGCATTAAGGAACCATACGTCTCACTTTGGGAATTGGATATAATCAATTTCTTAGATCAATATTATAATGGGGGAGCGCTAAACCCGTAGGGATTATACAGCGCCTGGGGGGGGGGATGAAAGGTATGTAGGTTCAATTCATGGAATTGGAGCACAGATCCAATTCTCTAGATCAAGAGCCCCTCACCAGCATCAAGGCACCTGACACCCCTCGTCCTTGAGGGGGATCTGACGCATATTTCTCAATATTTCTCCTAGCAATACATTGCGGTAAACCCGTAACCATGTATTTTTTTATTAGTATTGGTTTTAATCCTAGATGAAATCTGCCCACTGTTGTGCATTATTCATGGGAGGAAGCGCTAAAACCACAGGGGTCATAACGTCTGGGGAAATGAGTATTATACCAGTAGTGAGCTTTTGTTTGACGTTGTTATCAGGATTCACACACTACACTTGGACTCGTCCTTCACAACGGAGACTTTACTTGCGTCCTGAAAATAATCACTATTATTGGGCAGCTGTAAACCCACAGGGGTCATAAAGAGCCTGGGGAATGGGAGACAATCAGGTTTGATTCAAAATTAAAACTGATCCATTTCCTTGAATCAAGAGTCCTTCCAAAGCATCAAGACACCCCCCCCCCTTGATGGACAGCATCACTTGGTAACCAAAAGAGCATTAATATTTAATGTCAATATTCTGCTCTATACTGTATTACAGTTTATAACACCAAAATAGGTCGTCCCATTCATTCTAATGAGGACATTAGAGCACTCCAGGATGATTTGAATAGACTGATGCAGTGGTCGGAGAAGTGGCAGATGCAGTTTAATGTAGACAAATGCAAAGTTCTAACTGTTGGACAGGACAATAACCATGCCACATATAAACTAAATAATGTAGATCTTAATACTATTGATTGCGAAAAGGATTTAGGAGTTCTGGTTAGCAGTAATCTGAAGCCAAGACAACAGTGCATAAGTGTTCGCAATAAAGCTAACAGAATCCTTGGCTTCATATCAAGAAGTATAAATAATAGAAGTCCTCAGGTTGTTCAACTCTATATATCTTTGGTTAGGCCTCATTTAGATTATGCTGCACAGTTCTGGTCACCGTATTACAGAATGGATCTAAATGCACTGGAAAACGTACAGAGGAGGATGACTAAGTTGATACCATGTATCAGAAATCTTCCCTATGAGGATAGACTGAGGGCCCTGAATCTGCACTCTCTAGAAAGGCGTAGAATTAGGGGGGATATGATTGAGGTGTGTAAATGGAAAACAGGAATAAATAAAGGGGATGTAAATAGCGTGCTGAAAATTTTCAGCCAAGACAGGACTCGCAGCAATGGTTTCAAGTTGGAAAAGTTCAGATTCAGGAAGGATATAGGAAAGCACTGGTTTGGTAATAGAGTTGTGGATGAGTGGAACAAACTCCCGAGTACCATCATAGAAGCTAAGACGTTGTGTAGTTTTAAAAATAGGTTAGATAAATACATGAGTGGGTGTGGGTGGGTGTGAGTTGGACCTGACTAGCTTGTGCTATTAGGTCTTATGCCGTGCCCCTTCCTTAAGTGGAAGTGATCTAACCCTGGAAGGGTTAACTCCAGGTAGTCAGGTCTAAGCCGGGAAGTCATGGACCTGCTTCGCATGGGTCAGTAGGCCTGCTGCAGTGGTCCTTTTTTCTTATGTTCTTATTTAATTACCATGTCAGTATTAAATACTGATATTATTTGCAATTGAATTTTTGAGTTTGGGTGAAAGATAAACAGGTAATATAGCCAAAGTTTATTCAGTCTTCTGGGTAGTGAGATATGACTTGTGAACAGGGCCCAGGTTGCATCACTGGCTGGAACACTATGCTGCGTCACTGGCTGGAACACCAGGCTGCGTCACTGGCTGGAACACCAGGCTGCGTCACTGGCTGGAACACCAGGCTGCGTCACTGGCTGGAACACCAGGCTGCGTCATTGGCTGGACCCAGGCTCGTCCGGCTGGAACACCAGGCTGCGTCACTGGCTGGAACACCAGGCTGCGTCACTGGCTGGAACACCAGGCTGCGTCACTGGCTGGAACACCAGGCTGCGTCACTGGCTGGAACACCAGGCTGCATCACTGGCTGGAACACCAGGCTGCGTCACTGGCTGGAACACCAGGCTGCGTCACTGGCTGGAACACCAGGCTGCGTCACTGGCTGGAACACCAGGCTGCGTCACTGGCTGGAACACCAGGCTGCGTCACTGGCTGGAACACCAGGCTGCTTCACTGGCTGGAACACCAGGCTGCTTCACTGGCTGGAACACCAGGCTGCGTCACTGTCTGGAACACCAGGCTGCGTCACTGGCTGGAACACCTGTAACACAGTATTAGTAGAAATACCAATTCACTGTTCAGTACAACATTCATCACAAACCATTACTTTTAACATAATTAAAATATAATTTTACCACTGAATTACGTTACTGACATTTTCTGAAATAAATTATATATTCTAAGCATTATTATAAAGTAGATTACATAAGGTATTATTTATTGCTTATTAAAGTTAACATTATTGATATGAAAACCTAATGGGAAGATGCATAACATTTAAGGTTATATAACAGGTGATCCAGTAAGGTTATGTGCATTAGAATGAAGTCAGGCTGAATGACTTCAATATCTGTAGGGTAAAATTTCTTTGGATTTTTAACCGGGAGAGCTAGAAAACCCAGAATAACCGACGTTTGTGCGTCTTTGAGGCATCACTGGCAAGAAATGAGGCATCGCTGGAAAGAAACGAGGCATCGCTGGAAGAAACGAGGCATCGCTGGCAAGAAACGAGGCATCGCTGGCAAGAAACGAGGCATCGCTGGCAAGAAACGAGGCATCGCTGGCAAGAAACGAGGCATCGCTGGCAAGAAACGAGGCATCGCTGGCAAGAAACGAGGCATCGCTGGCAAGAAACGAGGCATCGATGGAAAGAAACGAGGCATCGCTGGAAAGAAACTAGGCATCGCTGGAAAGAAACGAGGCATCGCTGGAAAGAAACGAGGCATCGCTGGAAAGAAACGAGGCATCGCTGGAAAGAAACGAGGCATCGCTGGCAAGAAACGAGGCATCGCTGGCAAGAAACGAGGCATCGCTGGCAAGAAACGAGGCATCGCTGGCAAGAAACGAGGCATCGCTGACAAGAAACGAGGCATCGCTGACAAGAAACGAGTCATCATTGGCAAGAAACGAGGCACCGCTGGCAAGAAACGAGGCACCGCTGGAAAGAAACGAGGCATCGCTGGCATGAAACGAGGCATCGCTGGCAAGAAACGAGGCATTGCTGGCAAGAAACAAGGCATCGCTGGCAAGAAACAAGGCATCGCTGGCAAGAAACGAGGCATCGCTGGCAAGAAACAAGGCATCGCTGGCAAGAAATGAGGCATCACTGGCAAGAAACGAGGCATCGCTGGAAAGAAACGAAGCATCGCTGGCAAGAAACGAGGCATCGCTGGCAAGAAACGAGGCATCGCTGGCAAGAAACAAGGCACCACTGGCAAGAAACGAGGCATCGCTGGCATGAAACGAGGCATCGGTGGCATGAAACGAGGCATTGCTGGCAAGAAACGAGGCATCGCTGGCAAGAAACGAGGCATCGCTGACAAGAAACAAGGCATCGCTGGCAAGAAACGAGGTCATCATTGGCAAGAAACGAGGCACCGCTGGCAAGAAACGAGGCACCGCTGGAAAGAAACGAGGCATCGCTGGCATGAAACGAGGCATCGCTGGCATGAAACGAGGCATCGCTGGCATGAAACGAGGCATCGCTGGCATGAAACGAGGCATTGCTGGCAAGAATCAAGGCATCGCTGGCAAGAAACGAGGCACCGCTGGCAAGAAACGAGGCATCGCTGGCAAGAAACATCGCTGGCAAGAAATGAGGCATCACTGGCAAGAAACGAGGCATCGCTGGCAAGAAACAAGGCATCGCTGGCAAGAAATGAGGCATCACTGGCAAGAAACGAGGCATCGCTGGCAAGAAACGAGGAATCCCTGGCTGGATGAGACACTTTCACTATGGTTAATTTTGTTAGTGTTAGGATTGTTAGTACTAGTATTAACTGCTATGATTACTATTACTTTTATAAGCTATCGATAACCAACCTCTTATACAGATTACATCGCTACACATATATTAATCATACTAACATTATTTATATATGATCAATGTAATTGAGCATGCATTTTGGTGACCTAGTTAGGTTATGTGGTCCATTTTGATGTCTGCCAGCCTCATATGTCAGAAATCATTATCCATAGGATGGAGAATGAAAGAAACCATCCTATTAGGTTAAGTATAACAGAAAAACGATCCTGTGTTAAAATATGACACTATGAAGATGGGAGCAGGCGTAGCTAGCAGGAGGTCATCTTTGGCAGGAACAGACATCCCTGGATGGTGCAAGCATCACTGGCTGGAAGAGAAGTCACCGTTACTTCAATAGCTTCGTCATGCAGCCTCCACTCATCCTATGGATTGCAGTAAAAGACTATAAAGATACATAATTGGTCAGGGACTATGAGTAAGCTAAACAAGTTACATTTGTAATGTATTATTTATGTGTCCCTCCTCAAATAACAGTAAACGTTTATACACACAACCTATAAAAATATCACAATATAGCTTGCATACTGTCATGAATTACGTATTTCAAATACCCATTATTTTAGCAAAGTTATGGTTGAATTTTAACATGTTTAAGTGGTTCGGTGTTATTTACAGTAGAAAAAGGTGCTACTGACCAGAAGGTATCACTGGCTGGAGAGAGAATCACTGGCTGGACTAAAGAATCACTGGCAGGAACAGTCCTCACCAGCTGGAAGAGATCACTGGCTGGAAGAGGCATTTCTGTTAGTTTAATAATGTTATACACAACATACTCATCCTAAGGGCAGTAGTCAAAAATTTACAGACCTAATGAGTTTAGGATTTGGGTCATACTTAAGCAAGTTGCTATGGTAATGAATTACTTGTAAATTATCTGATAAATATGAGTTGTTTATATAGACGTAAAGTGGGTTTAATAAAAACATTATGTAGCTTAATACCGTCATCAGTTATTTAGAATACCCAATATTTTAGCAAATTATGGCTGAATTAAAAATTTAAATGCTTTTGATATTAAAATGAAAACTAAATGCTAAGCCCATGACTGGGGGGAAAAAAAGCATCGCTGGCTAATTGAAAACGTTCTTAGCTGGAAAGCGTTGCTGGCTGGAAGACGCTGCTGGCTGGAAGGCGCTGCTGGCTGGAAGGCACTGCTGGCTGGAAGGCGCTTCTGGCTGGAAGGCACTGCTGGCTGGAAGGCATTGCTGGCTGGAGAAAAGGCCCCGATGGCTGGAAAAAATAACTGGTGATTGGAAAAAAGTACAGTAGACCCTCATTTAGCACGACTTTATGTTGCGCGTTTTGGGTATTACGCGATTGAAGAATTGCGGCACATTTTTATCTAACACGACGTAAACCTTATATTACGCGATTCGCTGGAGGGGAAAATTTTTGAGCCCGCGGTCGCCTGCAGTAGGTTAAACCATTGAGTCAGTGGGGGTCCTACTAAGGGTGGCTATGAGCCACAACAAGTGTTTAATGCTGACGAGACAAGTGTTTTCTGGAAGAAAATGCCAACATGAACTTATATCAGTCAGCAAGAGAAAAGTGCACCAGGCTTCAAGACAGCAAAGGATCGCTTCACCTTGCTCCTTTTGGGTAATGCATCAGGTGATTTCAAGTGTAAGCCCATGGTTATTTACCGCTGTAAGAATCCTCATGCTTTGAGGAAAGGGAATTTGTTTTTCCTTCGCACAAACTAAGTTTATTCAGGTATACAGAGATAGTTACATTGATTATCATACATAGCAGCATATGTGTAGAGAACCTAGGATAACCCAAAGTGTTATCCTAGAGAACCTAGGATAACCCAAAGTGTTATCCTAGAGAACCTAGGATAACCCAAAGTTTGGGTTATCCTAGGTTCTCTACACATATGCTGCTATGTATGATAATCTTGTAACTGTATCTGTGTATACCTGAATAAACTTATAGTTTGCAGGAAGAAAAACAACCATTCCCTCAAGCGGCAGTGCTAATGTTGTGGAACAGCTGGGAGACCACCCGCCTTCCCATGCAACCCCTTCCCCAACAACATCCCACCATCCCAGCATTCGTATTCCATAGCGCGTCAAGCCAGCTGTGTTTGTCAAGAATAAGAGTGAATTGTGTTTTGATCTTTAAATTACTATATCTTGTATCTGCCAAGCAATCATGTCACCCAGTAGGCATACAAGTGTTGCTCAAAGTGGCAAGAAAATGTTTAAGCATTTATTAAGTCTTAGAACTAACGAAGAAAAAGATATTAGACAAGACATAACCTGTGGCTGTAATGAAGTGTTACTTTGTACACACAAAAAGATGTAAACATAAGTTTGTGTGACTAACTTACTGAATAACTTGACTGACTGACTTACTGAATGACTTGACTGACTGACTTACTGAATGACTTGACTGACTGACTTACTGAATGACTTGACTGACTGACTTACTGAATGACTTGACTGACTGACTTACTGAATGACTTGACTGACTGACTTACTGAATGACTTGACTGACTGACTTACTGAATGACTTGACTGACTGACTTACTGAATGACTTGACTGACTGACTTACTGAATGACTTGACTTACTGAATGACTTGACTGACTGACTTACTGAATGACTTGACTGACTTACTGAATGTCTTGACTGACTTACTGAATGTCTTGACTGACTTACTGAATGACTTGACTGACTTAATGAATGACTTGACTGACTTAATGAATGACTTGACTGACTTACTGAATGACTTGACTGACTGACTTACTGAATGTCTTGACTGACTTACTGAATGTCTTGACTGACTTACTGAATGTCTTGACTGACTTAATGAATGTCTTGACTGACTTACTGAATGTCTTGACTAACTTACTGAATGTCTTGACTGACTTAATGAATTTCTTGACTGACTTGTGTGTGTGTGTGTGTGTGTGTGTGTGTGTGTGCGCGCGCGTGTTGATTGCCTTTTTGTCCTGTGCACATGTCGATTGAAGGCTGGGCCTGTTGTGTGTGCGTGTGTGTGTATGTATATATGTGTGTGTATGTGTGTGTGTGTATGTGTATATGTAAGTGTGTATGTGTGACCCAACAATAAAATTTGCACCAAGAACTCATTACAGTTGTGACTGGGTGTAGACTAGTGAAGTGTTCATTGCGTTATAATTTGTTCATGATTGTAACCATGTATAAACGTAAGTAAGTAAATTTACTTACATGTTTCATTACCTTTGTAACTTGTGAGTTCATTACCTTTGTAGCTTGTTAGTTCATTACCTTTGTAACTTGCTCAGCTATCATAACTTTGGGGTCCAGTCCCTGGACCCATTATGTACCTCTGTAATCTTTTGACTACCGCCCACAGGATGGGTATGGGGTGCATAATAAAGATATCAAACTAATAAAAACTGACTTACTGAATGTCTTGACTAACTTACTGAATGTCTTGACTGACTTACTGAATGACTTGACTGACTGACTTACTAAATGACTTAACTGACTTACTGAATGGGCTGACTTACTGAATGGGCTGACTTACTGAATGACTTGACTGACTTACTGAATGACTTGACTGACTTACTGAATGACTTTATTAAAGTTAGAGACACTCAGTACAACCATCGACTTCAGTTCCAGAATCTCTACTATCCACCTCAGCCTAGTAGGGCCACAGCATAACTCTCCACTCTCTTCACAATCATCCACAAACATCAGCACCCACAATTTAAGGTAAATACTATTATTTCTGTTACATTTGTAGTCTTAAGCAGTAAAAACAACATAATACATCACGATAATGAACTACAATTACATATTCTCTTTTATATTTGTAAGATCTGTTGGTCTAAAAAAAACTTGTTTGGCTTTTTGGGGACTCTCAGGAACGTAACCCTATTTTTCTATAAGTTCTTTTAATTATCTAACACGACGTTTTCAGGAACGTAACTACCGTGCTAAATGAGGGCCTACTGTAATTAGTCATTATGGTTTATTTTATTAACTATGGATGACTAACTTATCAAATAGATTTATAATTACATATATATTAATGATTATAAATATTTGTCAATCTTGCTAATTATTATAGATTGATAAAACAATTACAATGATACACACCACCTAGTAGGATACATTATTTACACTAAAATTTAAAATAAAGAAAGTTAGCTGATATACATTACATAGTATTTGAACACACAAATGATCCTGGTAGGACACTTGGACCGTACCCTACCCGCGTCTCCAGGTTGAGGCTGCCAGACTTTTTCACCTGGTGGTTGAAGTATTGAGGGAAACCATCCTGTGTGATAAAATATAAGAAAAATCATCTTGCGTGTTAAAATATAACAAGAAAAGCATCCACTGACAAAATATATCAGAACAATTAACTTGCTACGAAAAATGAAATAAAATGGCAGGGAAACAATTATGTGATGGAAAATAATAGGGAAACCCATCCTTTGGAATATGTCTTAAAAACCATTTTGTATAATGGAATATAAGAAAAACCATCCTGGGTGATGGGAATAGGAAAACCATCTTGTATAATGGAACATAGGGAAAACCATCCTGTGATGGAATATTATG
>WNWK01033780.1:0-20904 GCA_009830355.1 Cherax destructor | reverse complement strand
ACACTGACCACACAGACCCATTCTCTCATGTGGGCCTACCAGCTTTCTCCCGCTTGATTTGAAGCCGCTAGAATTTGTGAGTATATATATGTCCGAAACAGTGGCTCGTAAGCGTATATACAGTGGTACCTCGACTACGATGGTCCCCAAACTCACCCTTTTATGTAAGTTTATTTTTTAAATGCTTTTGTAAGTGTAATTTTGGGGGTCTAAAAGGACTAGTCTATTTTACAACATTTCTTAAGGAGATAAATTCGTTTGGTAATGGCACTTGAACAGCATTCTGGAATGAAAAAATATCGTAAGTCGAGGTACCACTGTAGACTGAAACAGTCAAAGGGTTAAAGAGGGTAATTTTCTGTGTGTAATAAGGCAAAAAAAATTTTTAGGATCAGTACTTACCAAGATATAAGACCGCGAAGTTGGCGCTGGATGCTCACCTAACGGCAACATCGAGTCCTGCTTCTTGCAAAAGTGTTGCCATTGTACCTTTTTTTCTCGTTTTTATTTTAATTAATATAATTTTTATGTTCTGATAATTACAATTTATAGTAGTTCTTATGATTTCATAGCCAATCTTTGTTCTGACACTAATATTAGGTACTGAAATAGTACTCAAATAGTCACAATCACACCGACAGGTGAACATTTTCACCATGCGTGTCTAGGAATATATACAATTATTTATAGTCTCAGCAATGTTTTAGACATGCTGGAGTATACAGTGGACCCTCGGTTTTCGTTGAAAATTCTTTCCAGAATGCTGTTTGAGTGCCGTTACCAAACGAATTTGTTCCCATAAGGACAAATGTAAATTAGATTAGTCATTTCAGACCCCCAAAAGTACACTTACAAAAGCACTTACGAAAATACACTTACATAATTGTTCGAGTTTGGAGGAGCACGAAAACCGAGGGTCCACTGTATATGAAACTCCTTGAAGCATGGTGTTAAGACGAGTGTCACTAAACTGCTGACAGTGCAGCAGTGGAGTGACACTTGATGAACGTGCACTGCTCCAGGGAATCCTGGCTTTATTTGTTTTCACTGTTACACACAAACATGTATGTCTGTCTATCTATCTGTCTGTCTAACTGTCTGTATAGCTCTCCTTATCTGTCTTTGTCTGCCTGTGTGTGTGTGTGTCTTTCTGTGTGTCTGTCTTTCTGTCTGCCTGTGTCTGTTTTTCTGTGTGTGTGTGTCTGTATTTCTGTCTGCCTGTGTGTGTCTCAGTCTTTCTGTCTGCCTGTGTATGTCTCAGTCTTTCTGTCTACCTGTGTGTGTCTCGGTCTTTCTGTCTGCCTGTGTGTCTCGGTCTTTCTGTCTGCCTGTGTGTCTCGGTCTTTCTGTCTGCCTGTGTGTCTCGGTCTTTCTGTCTGCCTGTGTGTGTCTGTCTTTCGGTCTGCCTGTGTGTCTCGGTCTTTCTGTCTGCCTGTGTGTGTGTCTTTCTGTCTGCCTGTGTGTGTGTCTTTCTGTCTGCCTGTGTGTGTCTGTCTTTCCGTCTGCTTGTTTTCTCTGCATCGTATTACATTCAATACAGTCGTCACGTCTGATTCCTGATCAAGTGAAAATGCGTATTACTTGCCAGTCATGCTTATTATGTCTAATATCTACAAACATAGTACAGTGGACCCTCGGTTTTCGTACAGCTCCCAACTCGAACAATTATACAAGTGTATTTTTGTAGGTTCTTTTGTAAGTGTATTTTTTGGGGTCTGAAATGACTAATCTAATTTACATTCGTCCTTATGGGAACAAATTCGTTCGGTAACGGCACTCAAACAGCATTCTGTTAAGAATTATCGACGAAAACCAAGGGTTCACTGTATAGCACTTTGGCTGGAGTTTTTAGGTTATCCTAAGTAATTTACACTATGTATAATAACTGTACTTATATGTACATGTGAGAGAGGGACAGAGACAAACATAGGGACAGGCAGTGGGAGAATGAAAAAGAGAGATCAGTCTTTGTTTATGGGCTCCCGGAAGCTGAAGGGGAAACTTATGAAGCAAGAAGACAAGGAGAGAAAAAAGCAATTGAAAACATCATGAAAGCAATAGGAGAAGATGACATGACCCAGCTGGCAAATTTTCTGAGAATTGGGGGATTTGCAAGAGGAAAAATCCGGCCAGTCAAAGTGATTTTCAAGGCAGAATTGACTCGAAACAGGATCCTGCAGGAGAAAGCAAGACTAAGGGATATATCAGAGTACCGCAGGGTGTATCTCGACCATGACAGAACACGAGAAGACAGAAACTGAAAGAGAGGGTAAAGAGACAAAAGGAGGAAAGAGAGATGGACAGGAAAACCCAGACTCAGGAAGAAGCCCAAATACAATCACCTTCAGATGTCCCCCAACCTGGACAACCCCAATGCAACCAAACAATCTAACCCAAAACACACATGCCATACCCAATGCTTCCACCTACCTCATTACAAACTCCACCTTCACACCAACCACCCATAGTTCCTCATCAGGTCCCCCACTTTCCCAACCCCAACGTACCCCCCAGACTACGGTATTAGAAAAGAAGTTGAAGGTTTGGTATACAAATGCAGATGGTATAACAAATAAATGTGAGGAGTGGCATGAAAGAATAAAGGAGACATCCCCAGACATAATAGCACTCACAGAAACGAAACTCACCAGGATGATAACAGATGCAATCTTTCCACCCGGATATCAAATCCTCAGGAAAGATAGAGGGAGCAGAGGGGGAGGAGGAGTTGCACTGCTCATTAAGAACTGGTAGGGATTTGAGGAAGTGGAAGGAATGGATGGAATGGGCAAAAGGGACTACATAGTAGGAACAATTCAGTCTGAGAGCCATAAGTTGGTAATTGCTGTAATGTACAACCCACCACAGAACTGCAGAAGGCCAAGAGAATACGACGAGAGCAACAGAGCAATGGTAGACACACTAGCCGAGGTGGCCAGAAAAGCCCACATGGGGAGAGCAAAGTTACTAGTTATGGGTGATTTCAATCACAAGGAGATTGACTGGGAAAACCTGGAGCCACATGGAGGTCCTGAATCATTGAGAGCAAAGATGATGGATGTGGTACTAGAAAACCTCATGCATCAACATGTTAGAGACACTACCAGAGAGAGAGGTGAGGATGATCCAGCAAGACTGGACCTAGTATTCACCTTGAGTAGTTCGAACATCGAGGATATCATGTATGAAAGGCCCCTTGGAGCTAGTGATCATTTGGTTCTGCGTTTTGATTATATAGTTGAGCTACAAGTGGAGAGGGGAGCAGGAATAGGAAGGGAGAAACGAAACTACAAAAGGGGGGACTACACAGGCATGAGGAACTTTCTACAAGACGTTCAGTGGGAGAGAGAATTGGCAGGAAAAACATTAAAAGAAATGATGGAATATGTGACAACCAAATGCAAAGAGGCAGAGGAGAGGTTTGTCCCCAAGGGAAACGGAAGTAATGGGAAGACCAGAACGAGTCCTTGGTTCACCCAAAGGTGTAGGGAGGCAAAAACTAAGTGCACTAGGGAATGGAAAAAGTACAGAAGGCAAAGGATCCAGGAAAATAAAGAGATTAGCCGAAGAGCCAGAAACGCATATGCATAGGTAAGAAGGGAGGCTCAGCGACAATACGAAAATGATATAGCATCAAAAGTCAAGTCTGACCCAAAGCTGTTGTATAGCTACATCAGGAGGAAAACAACAGTCAAAGACCAGGTAATCAGGCTGAGGAAGGAAGGTGGGGAGTTCACAAGAAACGACCAAGAGGTATGTGAGGAGCTCAACATGAGATTTAAAGAAGTATTTACAGAGGAGACAGGAAGGACTCCAGGAATTCAGAATAGGGAGGTATACCAACAAGTGCTGGATGAAATACACACAACCGAGGAGGTGAAGAAGCTGTTATGTGAACTCGATACCTCAAAAGCGGTGGGACCTGACAACATTTCTCCGTGGGTCCTTAGAGAGGAAGCAGAGACGTTAAGTGTGCCACTAACAAAAATCTTCAACACATCCATTGAAACTGGGCAACTACCTGAGGTGTGGAAGAAATGCAAATGTAGTCCCAATTTTTAAGAAAGGAGACAGACACGAGACATTAAACTACAGACCTGTGTCACTGACGTGTATAGTATGCAAAGTCATGGAGAAGATCATCAGGAGGAGAGTGGTGGAACACCTAGAAAGACACAAGCTTATAAACAACAACCAGCACGGTTTCAGGGAAGGAAAATCCTGTGTCACAAACCTACTGAAGTTTTATGACAAGGTAACAGAAGTAAGACAAGAGAGAGAGGGATGGATAGACTGCATTTTCTTGGACTGCAAGAAGGCGTTCGACACAGCTCCTCACAAGAGGTTAATGCAAAAGCTAGAGGATGAGGCACACGTAACAGGAAAGGCACTGCAATGGATCAGAGAATATCTGACAGGGAGGCAACAACGAGTCATGGTATGTGACGAGGTGTCAGAGAGGGCACCTGTGACGAGTGGGGTTCCACAAGGGTCAGTCCTAGGACCTGTACTGTTTTTGGTATATGTGAATGTGATAACAGAAGGGATAGACTCAGAAGTGTCCCTGTTTGCAGATGATGTGAAGTTAATGAGAAGAATTAAATCAGTTGAGGATCAGGCAGGACTACAAGAGACCTAGACAGGCTACAAGCCTGATCCAGTAAATGGCTCCTTGAATTTAACCCTGCCAAATGTAAAGTCATGAAGATCGGGGAAGGGCAAAGAAGACCGGAGACAGAGTATAATCTAGGTGGCCAAAGACTGCAAACCTCACTCAAGGAAAAAGATCTTGGGATGAGTATAATACCGAGCACATCTCCTGAGGCACACATCAATCAGATAACTGCTGCAGCATACGGGCGGCTGGCAAACCTAAGAATAGAGTTCCAATACTTCACTAAGGAATCGTTCAAGACTCTGTACACCATATACGTCAGGCCCATACTGGAGTATGCAGCACCAGTTTGGAACCCACACGTGGTCAAGCACGTCGGGAAATTAGAGAAAGTGCAAAGGTTTGCAACAAGACTAGTCCCAGAGCTAAGGGGATTGTCCTACAAAGAAAAGTTAAGGGAAATCGGCCGGATGACACTAGAGGACAGGAGGGTTAGGGAAGACATGATAACGACATAAAATACTGTGAGGAATAGATAAGGTGGAAAGAGACAAGATGTTCCAGAGAGGGGAGACAGAAACAAGGGGTCACAGTTGGAAGTTGAAGACTCCTATGAGTCAAAGGGATGTTAGGAAGTATTTCTTCAGTCATAGAGTTGTCAGGAAGTGGAATAGCCTAGAAAGTGACATAGTGGAGGCAGGAACCATACATAGTTTTAAGACGAGGTTTGATAAAGCTCATGGAGCAGGGAGAGAGAGGATCTAGTAGCAATCAGTGAAGAGGCGGGGCCAGGAGCTATGACTCGACTCCTGCAACCACAAATAGGTGAGTACAGACAGAGATATAGAGACAGATACAGACAGAGAGAGAGCCAAAGTCAGTCAGTCAGCCAGCCACCCACCCAGTGGCCAGCTGGCCAGCCTGCCGAATACACATTACACATGTTCCAGAATCATTTCTCTTTACTTAGGGCATAGGTTATAGGACATTCTAGCAGGATGACACTACCAGTGGTATCAGAAATGAAAGGATGTTGCACATGGGTTATTATTGAGGTTTTTGATATTTCCTTGACCAATTGTGGCCACATCCATGTGTTAATACATGACATTAGTGAATCCCTGGTGTTTGCAATGCTATTTGCTCTAGCTGGCACTCAATTGAACTGGTGTTCCCACAAGGTACTGAGTAGTCCCAGATTTTTGTAATACTGTGCACACCGAGTGTTAACACCCATTCTGTATTGACCAGGCATCTCAGGCCAATTGCGCCAAATTTGAAGGAATGAAAAATAAAACTGATCTACATTTGGAGCTCTAGCATTACTAATGTAGATCTACGTTTGGACAGTTTAACCCTTAAACGGTCCGCACGTATATTTACGTTGGTACTGCTGTTGCCCCAAATGTATATTTACGTTTTATTTTTCATTCCTTCAAAATTGGCACGATAGGCCTGAGTCGCCTAGGCATGAGAGAATGGGTCTGCGCACTCAGTGTGCGCCGGGTTAAAAAAATCCTGGACGCCTGGGTACCACATGGTAGGACCAGTTACATTCAGCTCCATCTTGGGTCAACATCATGGCACATCCTAGTGATTCACTCACGCCTCGTCGTATTAACACTCTACTATTCGAGGAAAGAGATATACAACGTGAGATTAGTGGATTTGACACCGATGTGGCCACTAATAATCAAGGAATTAGTGAAAATATCGACGATAACCCAGATAACCCTCAGCCCATCACCTCTGGGGTGGCCACTGTGGCCACACCAGACCCTGGGCCAATCACCTCTGGGGTAGCCAGTGTGGCCACACCAGTCCCTAAGCCAAGCACTTCTGGGGTGGCCAGTGTGGCCACACAAGACCCTGGGCCAAGCACCTCTGGAGTGGCGAGTGTTTCCCATAGGCAACTACGCAAGAGGAAACTATCATTTTCCCGGTTTTTTAGTGATAGTGAAAGTGATGTAAGTGATGATGAAATTGATTTTATGCCATTGCAGGATTCGTCTAGTGATAGTGATGTTCATTATTCACCTGTGAAGCGTACTTTTAGGCGGCATCGCCTACGTTCAGGCAGTGTGCCATATGCAGTCCCCAAGGGTCGTGGAAGGTCACGATCCAAAACCCCGGCCACTGATAGTGGTAGTGATCATGAAGGTGAATTTGCGGGGATGTAGGAAGAAGTGGTGCGTGGCACAGTGTCTGGACAGACAAAGGACAGCCCGGCACCCCCTCAGCCATGTGCTGCCTCCACTCCTGTCCCCCCACCTGCTTCCCCACACCCCATGCAACAGGTCCACCCTGCACCATGTGACCGAGAGTGGAAGTGGACACAAAGTGTATTTGTGCCACAGCCTTTTGATTTTGATGTGAGTGGAAGTTTCATCCTGCCAGAATGTCCCATAACAAATGAGTCTACAGAGTTAGACTTTTTCCAGTTATACTTTGACGAGCCTATAATGAACTTGATAGTGACCCAGACGAACAATTATTATCGCTATGTCATGGACAACACAGCAGAGGTTGGAGAATCGTCATGACTGTGCAGGTGGAAAGACACAACAGTGGCTGAAATGTATTTATTCCTTGCCACTGTCATGCTTATGCCACATACCTATAAGAACAATATACGTAACTACTGGTCCACAGACCACTTCACCAGTACTCCTGTCTTTCGTGACCTCCTTTCCTGCAACAGATTCATTCTGTTGCTACGAATGTTGCACTTCTCAGACAGGAATATGCCCAACAGAAATGACCTTCTATACAAAATCCGGGAAGTGTTTATGTACCTGAAGCAGAAATTCAGTGCATATTTTTATCCTTTCAGAACATTGTTGTCGACGAGTCCTTGATTCTATTCAAGGGACGCCTGTCATTCAAGCAATATATTCCGAACAAACGTCATCGCTTTGGTATAAAACTTTTTGTTATGTGCGACTGTGAGACAGGTCTTGTGTTAGATGTCATTGTATACACCGGGAAAAAAAACACTCGATGATACCAGGCGGATGTTGGGCATTTCTGGTGATGTTGTTCACAGGATGATGGAACCATACTCTCTCCCTCCAATCTGATATACAATCTTTCGTCACCTAATCTTTTTGTTATCCTCATCACCTTACTCTTTCCTATATTCACTTTCAACTTTCTTCTTTTACACACCCTACCAAATTCATCCACCAACCTCTGCAACTTCTCTTCAGAATCTCCCAAAAACACACTGTCATCAGCAAAAAGCAACTGTGACAACTCCCACTTTGTATTTGATTCTTTATCTTTTAACCCCACACCTCTTGCCAAGACCCTCGCATTATTTCATTGAATGTCTACAGAAATTATATGAAAAGTAAAGAACCAAAGATATGGAATAACTTCAAATGAAAAACTACAACAATCTTACTAAATTTAAAAGCAAGCAAAAGCAGGTACTTTGTGCCTGAATATTGAGATCAAACCACTTAACCCCATTTTTTTTTTTTTTATGGATACCCTCTGCTGTTAGTACTGGTTTTGTCATGTGTATTACTGCCTCAGTACGAGTATTACTGCCTCAGTACGAGTATTACTGCCTCAGTACGAGTATTACTGCCTCAGTACGAGTATTACTGCCTCAGTACGAGTATTACTGCCTCAGTACGAGTATTACTGCCTCAGTACGAGTATTACTGCCTCAGTACGAGTATTACTGCCTCAGCACGAGTATTACTGCCTCAGCACGAGTATTACTGCCTCAGTACGAGTATTACTGCCTCAGTACGAGTATTACTGCCTCAGTACGAGTATTACTGCCTCAGTACGAGTATTACTGCCTCAGTACGAGTATTACTGCCTCAGTACGAGTATTACTGCCTCAGTACGAGTATTACTGCATCAGTACGAGTATAACTGCCTCAATATGAGTACGTATTACTATTGGTAGAATTACCGACAATATGTTAAGTAAAAGAACACAAATGCAACTAATGAGACATTTTATTGTGGCAACGTTTCACTCTCCAGGAGCTTTTTCAAGCCATTACATGCTGTTTCTAACACAATTAAACAAAATAAAGGCAGCTTCACCATCTCTGAAGTCTTAGCAAGAATCCTCCTGAAAACAGTAAACCCTACTATCACATAGCCTCTCCTGCTAATACCACACAAGCGCATCACAGATGTGGCACACTGCTACAGGCCTTCTCTTTTCCAACCTCCTACAGAAATATTTGTCTAACCTGTTTTAATACTACCCAAGTACAGTGGTACCCCGGTTTACGATGGTCCCCAAACTCACCCTTTTATGTAAGTTTATTTTTAAATGCTTTTGTAAGTGTAATTTTGGGGGTCTAAAAGGACTAGTCTATTTTACAACTTTTCTTAAGGAGATAAATTCGTTTGGTAATGGCACTTGAACAGCATTCTGGAATGAAAAAATATCGTAAACCGGGGTACCACTGTAATTGTTTTTATCACCTTTTACTCATGTGCAAGTTGATTGTTCTACCTCATTGTATTACTACTACTACTACAACTTATATCACTCCTACTTCATCCACCACTAGTATTACACCTCACTTTGAGAGTATGTATATATATACCCTCTGTGTCCATGTATCACTTGTAACGGCTTGAAAAAGCTCCTGGAGAGCGAAACGTTGCCACAATAAAATGTCTCATTAGTTGCATTTGTGTCCTTTTACTTAACATGAGTATTACTGCCTTGGTATGAGTATTAATGCCTCAGTATGAGTATTACTGCCTCAGTATGAGTATTACTGCCTCAGTATGAGTATTACTGCCTCAATATGAGTATTACTGCCATAGTATGAGTATTACTGCCTCAGTATGAGTATTACTGCCTCAGTATGAGTATTACTGCCTCAGTATGAATATTACTACCTCAATATCCTCACTGAGCTTTCCTATTTAATAATTATCTCTAGTTATTAAATTATTGCATTAAATGTCACCTAATGTAAAGTTTGTGAATGAAAACTTATCATATTTGTCTGGACATGAACTCATTTAATTTCCTAATAGTTTTCTTATTATTACGTGTGAGCAGCCCCACTTTGCAATGCTTCATTTTTATGGCGTTTCGCTAATGCAGCCGTTTTCATTATGCCCATTTTTCATTTATTCAGACTTACTACAATATTCACCACTCACTATAAGGGCAAAAATATTTTACAGTAAGTTGTGTACTGTAAGATAAGATAAGATTTTGTTCGGATTTTTAACCCCAGAGGGTTAGGCACCCAGGATAACCCAAGAAAGCCAGTGCGTCATCGAGGACTGTCTGTCTTATTTCCACTGGGGTCCCCAATCTTGTCCCCCAGGATGCGACCCACACCAGTCGACTAACACACAAGCACCTACTTGCTGCTAGGTGAACAAGCCAACAGGTGTAAGGAAACGCGTAGAAATGTTTCCTCCCTGCCGGGAATCAAACCTGGGTCCTCCGTGTGTGGAGCGAGAGCTTTGCCAGCTAGGCAACGGGGTCATTATTTAGGCCTAGCTCTATTGGTCACTTAATATATGATAGTGTAAACATTTTATCAGGTTTCTATATGCATTTGAAAGAGAAAAAAAGGTCATGTTTCACTTTACATCCATTTTCACTTCAGAGCAGTAGCCCGGAACCTAACCTGCTGTATAAGCGGGGCCCTCCTATATATAATAATAATAATAATAATAATAATAATATCTTTATTTACTACAAGTACATGTACATGGTATACAGGCCTAGCTGACATCAGTGACATACTACTATATAGAAAGTCCCTTGTTATGCTGAGCATTTCGGGCAGATTAGGTCAGTGTCCTAGGATGCGACTCACACCAGTCGACTAACACCCAGGTACCCATTTTACTGATGGGGAACATAGACAACAGGTGTAAAGAAACACGCCCAATGTTTCTGCCCTGGCTGGGAATCGAACCCAGACCCTCGCCGTGTGAAGCGAGAGTTTTAGCCACCAGACCACCATGTGTGTGTTATCTTCATAAGAATTAATGTCTCTTTAATATCTTTCTATACACACAGATGCAATGTTTATGTTCTGTTGTCTGAAGTCTTAAGCTGCCTGAAATGCTCAGCATAACCAATGGCTCTACATCAGAACTGTCAAATGTCATCCAGTCTTCTAAAATTATGTACAGTATCTTGAGGAAATAAAAATTTGTATGTTTATTTGTATTATACATGAACCCATATAATTTACTCAGAGTCAATGTACTGTCAATGTTGTGACATGCATCAAGTGATATAATTTGTGCAGGTCCAAGATTATGTTGCAATAAGCTGGAGTCACTACATGATCCTGGTAGAGTATGAATAAATAGTTTAGAAAACTGATAAGATTATGAATAAGACACTTTTGCAACACTTGGGAATCTTTATTGTGGAAGTGTTTTGCCAGCCAGTGGCTTCTTCAGCCCAATGCAGAGAAACAGTGGTAGATGAGGAGTTTGAAGTAATAAGTCCTTCAGCCTGGAGTCAATGTGTTCAGTCCATCAAACTTTTATCAAGATTGATGGACTGAACACATCTACTTCAGGCTGAGTGACTGATTACTTCAACTCATCTACCACTGTTTCTCTGTATTGGACTGAAGAAGCCACCAGTGGGCAAAACATTTCCACAATAAATATTTGCAAGTGTTGCACAAGTATCTTATTCATGGTCCTGGTAGAGTTACTGTGAATGAAAATAAAGTCAGCAAAAGATATTAGTCCAACTAATCAGAGCAATACAGAGTACTATACACAATAACACATTACTAAATCAGGCTTGTGTATAAACTTTAATATATGATACTGGTGTCATTCATCAGTGAACAATTATCTCTAATTCAAATTCTTTATTTCTGATAATATTACAAAGTGGGGTTTACATATTTTATGGTATTTGTACATTTTATGAAATACTTATTACAAGAAGGCCAATAATATGCTTAGGTATGCCTAGGCATTTCAGGTAGTCTTATACTAGATCTTACTCTATAGTGACACAATAATTATACTGGTATTAACCCTTTGGGGGTCGGTGCCGTACTAGTACGTTTTACGAGCAGGGATCGGTGCCGTACTAGTACGCGTAAATTCTAGAGGCCTCAAATTAAGTGGGAAATGGCTGGTAGCCCTACATATGAAAGAATGGGTCTGTGTGGTCAGTGTGCACAGTATAAAAAAAATCCTGCACAACACATTGCATAATGAGAGAAAAAAAACACCCGACCGTTTTTTTTTTTTTAAACAGCAACTTTGCAGTCTATTTTTGTATGGTATTTATTGATGTATTCTCGTTTTCTTGGTCTCATTTGATAGAATGGAAGATATATTACAGAAATAGAGATGATTTTGATTGGTTTGACAATGACAAGTAACTTGAAATTGAGCTCAAAATAGCGAAAATGTTAGATTTTTGACTATGTTCAAGAGTAAACAAATCACACCATGCGTCCAATACACATCAACTGGCGAGTCTAATATTCATGCACAAGTGCTCTGATATTATTTATACCATTTTTACAATGATGCAGTTGTATACATAACAGTAAATCTTCTATTTTTTGTGAGAATAAAAATTCAAAATGAAAAGTAAAAGTAATGTAAGAGAGGCCTGGAGACGTGACTAATGAACAGAGAAGATGTTATTTTAGTGCCAGGAATGTCTGCCTTGTTTATTCTGGACCCTATTTTGAAATTGGCATCGTTTGAAATTTGTGTGAAATTGGCCAAATTGCCATTTTCTGACCACTATTTTGGGTAGTTGAAATTGATAAATAGGCGGTTTCTTGTACTCAATCGATAGAAGAAATGGAGTTCTAGCGAAATAGCTATAATTTTAGTAGACTGAAACATTGGAATTTGCCGAAAATAGGGCTCAAAGTGGGCGAAATCGTCTATGCGCAAATGTCATCGATACCGCTAACTTCACGAAAGCAGAATTCCGTTAGTTTTCGATCAAATTTCATAATTTTGGTGGCGTTATGATCGGAAAAAGATTCTCTATCATTTCATAAGAAAACTTTTTTTTTTTTTTAACAAAAATTTTCGACCCCAGGAACAGGTTTCCGAGAAGGCCTGTCGACTCCCAAAGGGTTAAGGTTAGATAATTGCAGTGATTAACTAGGTTTACAAAATTGAGGTAGTTCAAAATATTTAAGAACTTAACAATTAGTTTATATATTAATGGAAATGGTGCCGTGTTGGCATGATTCAGTTTCTATATTGGAGTGTCTTAGGCAAACTTATGACTAGCTTAAGAATTATGAAGCAATAGTTGTATTAGAATTTTGTTTACAGTCATGTGCAAATTAAGGGAAGTCACAGATATCAATAAGTGTATTTTGCTCTGGAGATGTGCAAGATAAAGTACAGTGGACCCTCGGTTTTCGTTCATCTCCAAACTCGAACAACTATGTAAGTGTATTTTCGTAATTGCTTCTGTAAGTGTAGTTTTGGGAGTCTGAAATGACTAATCTAATTTACATTTATCCTTAGGGGAACAAATTCGTTTGGTAACGGCACTCAGACAGCATTCTGGAAAGAATTTTCATCGAAAACCGAGGGTCCACTGTAGTTTTTATGTGGTTAGCTACTGGTTGGGTGCGTAAGTGAGATAAGATGTTTTTTAACGGTGCTTTTGAAAATGTAGGTTGTGTCTGCAGTTCTAGAGTTTTCAGGCAGGGAGTTCCATATTTTAGGCCTTTTTATGTACAGTGGACCCTCGGTTAACGAAAGGTCCCGTTAACGAAAGTTTCGGAAAACGTAAGCTTTTTTCGGAATCGGTTAGCGAAAAATTCCTCGGTTACCGAAAGGTATTAGACGTGTCCGCCTGCTCCGCGCAAGCGCAGGACACCAGTGAAGCGTTGTTTACCATTGAGAGAACATTACCTAGCGCGCTCTTTCAAAGATTCACAATATATTTGGTGTCTTTTTTGGTGGTTTAGTGATTGTCACTGTGAAATAAGTCACCATGGGTCCAAAGAAGCTTCCTAGTGGCACCCCAGTGGTAGCATTCATGGAGGGAGTGTAGCATTCATGGAGGGAGTGTAGCATTCATGCAGGGAGTGTAGCATTCATGCAGAGAGTGTAGCATTCATGCAGAGAGTGTAGCATTCATGCAGGGAGTGTAGCATTCATGCAGGGAGTGTAGCATTCATGCAGGGAGTGTAGCATTCATGCAGAGAGTGTAGCATTCATGCAGGGAGTGTAGCATTCATGGATGGAGTGTAGCATTCATGGAGGAGTGTAGCATTCATGCAGGGAGTGTAGCATTCATGCAGAGAGTGTAGCATTCATGCAGGGAGTGTAGCATTCATGCAGGGAGTGTAGCATTCATGCAGGGAGTGTAGCATTCATGCAGGGAGTGTAGCATTCATGCAGGGAGTGTAGCATTCATGCAGGAGTGTAGCATTCATGCAGGGAGTGTAGCATTCATGCAGGGAGTGTAGCAGGCATGCAGGGAGTGTAGCAGGCATGCAGGGAGTGTAGCAGGCATGCAGGGAGTGTAGCAGGCCTGCAGGGAGTGTAGCAGGCCTGCAGGGAGTGTAGCAGGCCTGCAGGGAGTGTAGCAGGCATGCAGGGAGTGTAGCAGGCATGCAGGGAGTGTAAGCAGGCATGCAGGGAGTGTAGCAGGCATGCAGGGAGTGTAGCAGGCATGCAGGGAGTGTAGCATTCATGCATTAAAAGAAAAAGAAGGAAGTAACCCCAGAGAGGGACTTGTTACCTGAAGTCCTTTTGGAGGGGATTTCCTTCCAACCATTAACACCCTGCCCCTGTCAGCAACTCTACCTTCCAGATGCTTGCAACTCTTCAATAAAGGTAAGTAAATGTTATTGGTTTTTTTTGAGTGATTATTTTTTGTGGAACGAATTAATTGTATTTACATTATTTCTTATGGGAAATAAGGTTTCAGATAACGAAAGATTCAGATTAAGTAATAGCTCCTGGACCGGATTAATTTCGTTAACCGAGGGTCCACTGTACAGTGGACCCCCGAGTTTCGTAAAAACTTCACTCCTGAAGTCTGCTCAAGTGCCATTACCGAACGAATTTACTCCCTTAAGGAAAAATTTCACGTAGGTTAGTCTATTTCAGACCCCCAAAATACACTTCCACAAGAACTTACAAAATTATACTTACATAATTGCACGATTTCCGGGGTATTCGTTAACCGAGGGTCCACTGTACATTGAATTTTTGTATAGATTTAGCCGGACCAAGTGTTTACAGTGAAACATATAGGTGAACAGTATTTGGATAAGGGTAAAGATGTTTTTGTGGCATTTATGGATTTGGAAAAGGCGTATGATAGGGTAGATAGGGGGCAATGTGGCAGATGTTGCAGGTGTATGGAATAGGAGGAAGGTTACTGAAAGCAGTGAAGAGTTTTTATGAGGATAGTGAGGCTCAGGTTAGAGTGTGTAGGAGGGAAGGGGACTATTTCCCAGTAAAAGTGGGCCTTAGACAAGGATGTGTGATGTCACCGTGGTTGTTCAATATATTTATAGATGGGGTTGTAAGAGAAGTGAATGCGAGGGTCTTGGCAAGAGGTGTTGGGCTAAAAGATAAAGAAGCAAATACAAAGTGGGAGTTGTCACAGTTGCTTTTTGCTGATGACACTGTGCTTTGGGAGATTCTGAAGAGAAGCTGCAGAGGTTGGTGGATGAATTTGGTAGGGTGTGTAAAAGAAGAAAATTGAAAGTGAATATAGGAAAGAGTAAGGTGATGAGGATAACAAAAAGAATAGGTGACGAAGATTGGATATCAGATTGGAGGAGAGAGTATGGAGGAGGTGAATGTATTCAGATATTTGGGAGTGGACATGTCGGCGGATGGGTCTATGAAGGATGAGGTGAATCATAGAATTGATGAGGGAAAAGGGTGAGTGGAGCACTTGGAGTCTGTGGAGACAAAGAACCTTGTCCATGGAAGTAAAGAGGGGAATGTATGAAGTATAGTTATACCAACGCTCTTATATGGGTGTGAAGCATGGGTGATGAATGTTGCAACGAGGAGAAGGCTGGAGGCAGTGGAGATGTCATGTCTGAGGTCAATGTGTGGTGTGAATATAATGCAGAGAATTCGGAGTTTGGAAATTAGGAGGAGGTGCGGGATTACCAAAACGATTGTCCAGAGAGCTGAGGAGGGTTGTTGAGGTGGTTTGGACATGTAGAGAGAATGGAACGAGACAGAGTGACTTCGAGTGTATAAATCTGTAGTGGAGGGAAGGCGGGGTAGGGGTCGGCCTAGGAAAGGTTGGAGGAGGGGTAAAGGAAGTTTTGTGTGCGAGGGCTTGGATTTCCAGCAAGCATGTGTGAGCGTATTTGATAGGAGTGAATGGAGGCATATGGTTTTAATACTTGACGTGCTGTTGGAGTGTGAGCAAAGTAACATTTATGAAGGGATTCAGGGAAACCGGCAGGCGGACTTGAGTTCTGGAGATGGGAAGTACAGTGCCGGCACTCTGAAGGAGGGTGTAAATGTTGCAGTTTTATAACTGTAGTGTAAAGCACCCTTCTGGCAAGACAGTGATGGAGTGAATGATGATGAAAGTTTTTCTTTTCGGGCCACCCTGCCTTGGTGGGAATCGGCCGATGTGTTAATAAAAAAATAAAATTTAGCCGGACACGGGGAATGTCAAAGAGATGTTTGTGTCTGGTATTATGTCTATGGGTCCTGTCACAACTATCAAGAAAGTGTTCTAGTTCAGGATTAATGTTGGAATTTATGGTTCTATAAATGTAGATTTGCAGAGTAGTAAGTGTGGATGTTCTGAACAGTGAGTAAGTTTAGATCTTTGAAGAGTAGGGGGGTGTGTTGCCTAGTGTTGGATTGCTTGATAATTCTTACTGTGACTTTTTGTTGAGTTATTATTGGCTTTAGGTGGGTAATTGCTGTTGATCCCCAAGCAAAAAATGGCATATGTGAGGTAGGGATAGATGAGTGAATAGTATAGTGTGAGTAGGGCTGATTGTGGTACATAGTAACGTACAGTGGACCCCCGGTTTTCGTAATTTATTCGTTCCAGAATGCTGTTCAAGTGCCATTACCAAACAAATTTATTCCCATAAAGAATAATGTAAATTAGACTAGTCCTTTTAGACGCCCAAAAATGCACTTACAAAAATACACTTACATAATTGTTCGAGTTTGGAGTATAACGAACACCGTGGGTCCACTGTATCTTAGAGAGGATCCCCACAGTTTTGGACACTTTCTTTGTTATGTGTTGGATATGAGTGCTGAATTTCAGGTTGCTGTCGAGGTGAAGGCCCAGGAATTTGCCCTCATTATGTTTAGCAATAGGAGTGTTGTTGATCTTAATGTTTAATTGTTTAAATGACATACTATACCTGGAGGGTGTTCTGGGGGTCAACACCCCCGTGGCCCAGTCCATGACCAGGCCTTGCGGGTGGATCAGGGCTTGATCAACCAGGCTGTTACTGCTGGCCGCACACAAACCAATGTACGAATCACAGCCCGGCTGGTCAGATACTGACTTAGGGTGCCTGTCCAGCTCCTTCTTGAAGACAGCCAGGGGGGTCTACTGGTAATATCCCTTATGTATGCTGGGAGGCAGATGAACAGTCTTGGACCCCTGTTACTTATTGTGCTGTCTCTTTGCGTACTCATGTCATCACTGTTTTTTCTGCAATGTGAGTGTCCTGAGCAAGCAATACACTTAAGTTATATGTTTGTTGATATGGCAATGTTACTATCTCAAGTGTTTTTACTAACATTCTAAAATGTTCCATACTGCCAAGATTATAAAACACAAAAAACTATACAAATTTGAAACAAATTAAAAAAAGACAATCCTCATTTGTACTTACCTGATAGTTTAGTAGGCAGGAGCAGCTGCCCAGCTGTGAGTAACAAGCAACATTCAATGAATGGACTGACCTCTGGAGCAGCTGCCCAGCTGTGGACAACAAGCAACATTCAATGAATGGACTGACCCCTGGAGCAGCTGCCCAGCTGTGGACAACAAGCAACAGTCAATGAATGGACTGACCTCTGGAGCAGCTGCCCAGCTGTGGACAACAAGCAACATTCAATGAATGGACTGACCCCTGGAGCAGCTGCTGAGCTGTGGGCAACAAGCAATACTCAATGAATGGACTGACCCCTCAAGTAGCTGCCCAGCTGTGGGCAATATGCAACCTCGATGAATGGACCGACCCCTGGAGCAGCTGCCCAGCTGTGGGCAACAAGCAATACTCAATGAATGGACTGACCCCTGGAGCAGCTGCCCAGCTTTGGGCAATAAGCAACACTCAGTGAATGGACTGACTCCTCGAGTAGCTGCCCAGCTGTGGGCAACATGCAACCTGTATTAATATTGGTAGAATTACTGACAATGTGTTAAGTAAAAGGACACAAATGTAACATTTTCTTGTGGCAAAAGCTCCTGGAGTGAAACGTTGCCACAATAAAATGTCACATTAGTTGCATTTGTGTCCTTTTACTTAACATGCAACCTCAATGAATGGACTGGTAACATGTCACTATCAGGATCTTCTGGTGGGTTGACTGCTGGTTTGTTTGAGGAGGAAAATTTGCATCCAGCAAATAATTTGGTCATTAAAAGAGATCTTTGTATTTTTATGGGAGGTCATTTATTGGAAGTAAATTAAGGGAACACTTGCAAAATGATAGATGACTATCTCTTCACTACTGCTGACAGCATACAGAAGGGCACTGCATATCTGGTACTCTATTTTCGGTGTTCCACGTTTTCATTGGCTTTCAACTGAGCCATTGTTCATTATGTTCTCTGCTTTTACCACTTTTTTTTTTGTTTTTGCACAACAGTTGTGTAAAGGAAGGGCGACCAGCACCATAAGTTAAGTATTGTATGTACTGTACATTTATTTTACTTTTCTAACTGTTTTTTAACCCTTTGACTGTTTCGGTCGTATATATACGTCTAATGAGCCACTGTTTCGGACGTATATATACTCGCAAATTCTAGCGGCTTCAAATCAAGTGGGAGAAAGCTGGTAGGCCCACATATGAGAGAATGGGTCTGTGTGGTCAGTGTGTGCTGTATAAAAAAAATCCTGCAGCAAGCAGTGCATAATGAGAGAAAAAAAACTCAAACCATCTTTGAGTTGTATTTTCGTATAGTATTTATGGTTGTATTCTCTTTTCTATGGTCTCATTTGATAGAATGGAAAACATTATTATTATTATTATTATAATCAAATAGAAGCGCTAAACCACAGGGGTTATACAGCGCAATGGAAAACATACTACAGAAATATAGATGATTTTGATTAGTTTCATGATGAAAAAGACCTTGAAATTGAGTTCAAAGTAGGGAAAATGTTCGATTTTTGCAAATGTTCAAGAGTAAACAAATCACGCAACACGTCCAATACACATCAACTGGCGAGTCTAATATTCTTTCACAAGTGCACTGATATTATTTATACCATTTTTACAATAATGCAATAGTCTGCATAACGGTAAATCTTCTATTTTTTGTGTGAATAAAAAATCAAAATAGAAAGCAAGAGTAATATAAGAGGGGCCTAAAGACGTGACTAATGAACAGATAACATCTTATTTTAGTGCCAGGAATGTCTGCATTGTTTATTCTGGATCCTATTTTGAAATTGACAACTTTTATATTTTGCATGAAATTGGCCAAATTGCCAATTTCTGACCACTTTATTGGGTAGTTGAAATCAGTAAAATGGTGATTTCTTGTACTCAATCGATAGAACAAATGGAGTTCTAAAGAAATAGCTATGAGTTTGGTCAACTGGAACAATGGAATTGGCCGAAAATAGGGCTCAAAGTAGGCGAAATTGCCGATGAGTATATATCGCCGAGATCACTAACTTCGCGAGAGCGTAACTCTAAGTTTTCAATCAAATTTCATACTTTTGGTGTCATTACCATCGGGAAAAGATTCTCTATAATTTCATAAGAAAAAATATTTTTTTTTTTTTTAAATTTTGTGACAACAAGAGAGCACTCAGGATTAGGTGTTGCGACAGTCAAAGGGTTAATGCCTAGATGTATTGAGCGGTTAATATATGATAGTGTAAACATGTTAACAAGCATTTTAGATACATTCAATAATGAAAAACTACTATATCGCTAACCGAGGTATGACTGTACTTCTGTTTCCCTTGGGAACAAACTTCTCCTCTGCCTCTTTGCATTTTGTTGTCATGTAGTATTCCATCATTTTTTTTACTGGTTTTCCTGCCAATTCTCTCTCCCACTGAACGTCTTGTAGGAAGTTCCTCATGCCTGTATAGTCCCCCCTGTGTGTGTGTGTGTGAGTGTGAGTGTGAGTGTACTCACCTAATTGTACTCACCTAATTGTGGTTGCAGGGGTCGAGACTCAGCTCCTGGCCCCGCCTCTTCGCTGTCTGCTACTGTGTGTGTGTGTGTACTCACCTAATTGTACTCACCTAATTGTGGTTGCAGGGGTCGAGACTCAGCTCCTGGCCCCGCCTCTTCGCTGTCTGCTACTGGGTCTCCGCTCTCCCTGCTCCATGAGCTTTATCATACCTTGTCTTAAAACTATGTATGGTTCCTGCCTCCACTATATCTTTCTCTAGACTATTCCACTTCCTGACTACTCTGTGGCTGAAGAAATGCTTCCTAACATCCCTTTGACTCATCTGAGTCTTCAGCTTCCAGTTGTGTCCCCTTGTTTCTGTGTTCCCTCTCTGGAACATCCTGTCCCTGTCTACCTTGTCGATTCCCCGCAGTATTTTGTATGTCGTTATCATGTCTCCTCTGACCCTTCTTTCCTCCAGTGTTGTTAGTCCTATTTCCCCCAACCTTTCTTCATAGGACAGACCCCTGAGTTGTGGAACTAGCCTTGTCGCAAACCTTTGCACTTTCTCTAGTTTCTTTACGTGCTTGACCAGATGTGGGTTCCAGACTGGTGCTGCATATTCTAGTATGGGCCTGACGTACACGGTGTACAGTGTCTTGAACGATTCCTTGTGTGTGTGTGTGTGTGTACTCACCTAGTTGTACTCACCTAGTTGTGGTTGCAGGGGTCGAGTCAAAGCTCCTGGCCCCGCTCTTCACTGGCCGCTACTGGGTCACTCTCCTGCGCCATGAGCTTTATCATACCTCTGCTTAAAGCATGTATGAGCCTGCCTCCACTACATCGCTTCCTAAACTATTCCACTTCCGACAACTCTGTGACTGAAGAAATACTTCCTAACATCTCTGTGATTCATCTGAGTCTTCAACTTCCATCTGTGTCCCTTGTTGTTGTGTCCCATCTCTGGAACATTCTGTCTCTGTCCACTTTG